>JAACNH010001586.1:0-66785 GCA_019447015.1 Hymenochirus boettgeri | reverse complement strand
GAATAATCAGTCCTTGCGATTGTACAAACTGTGAGCGTTTGTTTTTGTTTAGAAAAAACTGCCTTCTAAATGCAACAAAAACACGTTGGGTCCTTGCAAGAACTCTGTCTTTTTTTCCAGCCAGAGCAATCGCCGTTTCCGTAATGAGGCCCTGCAAGTGCCGAGTTCTACTAAGGTTCTGTTTGTTCCAAAGTGAACAAATTAGTCTTAGTTCTTAGAGCCAAGGGTATTGTTTTTTTCTGAGATTCTCGCTGAATTCCTTGTTGCCTTGGGGGCAAAGTAAGTTATTCGCTAACCCGCTTTGTATTACAATGGAAAAGCTATTTATTAAGCCTTGATTTTTGATGGTCATTCTCTTTAAGGTGATATCGCTTGCCCTTTAGGGGGATTTCAAATGAAGATTGAAAAGGACGAAATTCGGTTGAAAAAGAGTGAAATTCTCTAACAATATGATTGAAAAAGTGCTAGTAATGTCCTGAAACACGGGTGCCTCTTGCTGTATGCATATTTACAAACTTATTGCGGGAACACTGAATAAGGATTCTTGGTCCTTGTCTTCATACACGTCCAGTAGCAATGCTTTCCAAGTCAGAGATAGTCAGTGACTCTCGCAGGGGGTGGAGCAAAGAGGGACGCTAGTTACGGGGTATAGTCCCTTTTAAATGCTAAACTCAGCGTTTTTTTACATTGTTGTATTGATAATATAAAGGGCTTGTAATCACTAAAGAAGCCAATTTGCTGTTTCTGCTCGTAAAATTAATTATTGGGAGAGCTAGGGAAAATCTAGTAATTATCTAATCTATGTTTTTAAAGGGGTCAGTAAAGAGGATATTCATGTCCTGTGTTGTCCCAATGCTTTTTCCAAGCCTCTTGTGTTAATGCCAGTCATGAAGATTACGGAAAAGCCTTTGGAGTAGGAATCTGCATGGGGAAATTCGCTGTAAACTTACAACGGACATTATTTTATGTCAGGAGAAAAAATATTGGGGTTTTGATGTTCTCCTTTAAGTAGACTAGCAGTATCCCATTAACCAAACGCTCCTGCCAAACTGGATGCCAATGCGAATTATGATTCGCGTTATCGTACAAAAGTTACATAGAACCTTGCAAAGGCAAAGGGCTTTGCCACAAGAAAACTTGGACAAAGAGCAGAAAACGCTTCTTAAACAAACGTTTATTATTCCATTTTTAATGGGGGAAAACTTTACTGCTAGAAAAAGAGAAAACATCTAAAGTCTCTGCCACTCTGGACTCTTCCGTAAAAAACACTACCATCTCCCAAGCAATGTGAAACAGCTTTTCATTCCAGGATCAACGTGTTTGTCCACCATTTTCGGAATATTTTGTATTGGTGTTGTCAGCATTGCATCTGTTCATTCTTTCCCTGCGGAAGAATGTCGAAAAACACAAACACATTTTTCTGCTGCATTTTATTTTTATAGATCTGCAGGTCACGTTAAAAAATTGGCTAGAAAACGTTTATGCCCGGTAGTTGGTTGTGCTTTCCATCCGATGCATGGTGGCTAAAAGCGTTGAATGTAACAGCGTTGATTGGCAAGTTAAATGCGTCTCTTGGCAAGTAAAGAACAAAAGGAGCCGTAAGCAGCCGTTATAAGATTCAAATATTGCCTCCCTAATGCCAGTGTTTGCAAAAAGTGTGGAAACCAGAAAAATAAGGCGCGGGGGATCCGTGGGGAAACGTTGCCAGAAAAATCTTCCAATGTGTCCCACTTTCTGCCACACCGAGACTTGGAAAATCTCGGAGAACACAGCAGGGGCTCGGCACACACAATATAAAATATGTCACTTTTGGCTTGATGAAATAACGTCCCTAGCAACCACAGGATTTATTTTTACCATTGGAAGTTGGGAGAGAAAAAATAAAATTACCACAGAAAAGAAAGGGACCATTGTTCATTGCTAATGAAACGAGGAAAATAAATGACATAAAATATTCCTTAATTTGACTTTTCTCTATGTCGTGTCAAAATCCTAAACTACCCAGATGTGAAATGACCAAACACTGAGCTGGTAATAACTCCCCTGTAGTAAGTAATCAGCCTAATTACATTTCAGCAACTGAGCTATAAAAGTTCTTTTTTTTGGGTCTTGGATCCGTTTCATCTCCTTTATAAGTCCCCAAGAGCAAGTTTGTTTTATCCTGGAAAATAGACTGATTTACGGGGCATTAAAAGAGCCAGAAAACACAGGTACGATTCTACACTGTTAAGTGCTGGCTGGTCCGATTCTGATACATCTGTGATTTCATGTTGCCATTTTTCAGTGACCCAAACATACAACCAACAGCTGCAATAATGTAAACCTCAAGTTTAAAAAAACTTGCCGAGAGATTATCTAGAGCCGGATTAATATCGGGTTTGCGAGCAGCATTTACTTTAAAAACTAGCTAAATAAAGTAAGAAGGAGAGTATATCACGAGCGGTGATTACAAGAGTTTGCAAAGGAGATATTGAATCGATTAGTGAATTAGTGCGACTTTTATGTGATGTGTTCAGGGGTCTATAGTGAATCTTAAAATTAATCTTTTTTAAACTAGCTCAGGGTTCTCAAAGTGTTTTGTGACGTACGGACGTGAGAGGACAACTCTAACTAGTTTTGCACTAAATAGATTGTTGCCAGCCAATTTTAATTGTTGCCCAGATATGGAAAGAACGACTCAAAGTTGGGGATATGGATTAAAGGCCAAAGGCCAAAGGGCAATACAAACAGATGTTTTTTTGACTCTCTGATATAAAATAATCACTAGAGATGTCCGAACTCGCAAATCCGGTTCCGCTCGAGGATCCGCAATTTTCGAGAAATTGCGAAAATCGTGAGCGGACCCACATTAAAATGAAAAATACGGAGAAATCCTCTCTTAATTTCGAAATTTCAAAATACGTGAACTCCTCGTACTGTTCCCCGCCCAATTTCCGCCAATATCCAGCAGAACGAGACGCGGTTGGCAAGTCGGCTAACTCCGGAACCTCCGCCTTTGCGAACGGGACACCCCGCGGCGGGAACCGCTCATCCCTATTCCCACTTTATGTTGCAATAGAGTTTTTTGAAACATATAAACACATCCTAAGTAATAACTTCAGATGTTAGAGGTTTAAATGGAAAGTTGCTGATGTAGCTTCGAAGCAAACAACAGTCAGAGAAAAATATCCCTTTAGACTGCGTCCGTGGGACAGGGCGCCATTGTTTTTTAGAGAAACGGTAACCACCATTGTTTCTACAACTAGGAGCGTTCAAATGGGAATATGATGGCAGAGGGTTATGGAGTTGTTAGATGGAAAGTCAAAAAACTATCAATAAAGTATATTGGATGAAGATCTCCAAAAACTGTTCCTAGAATGTCCTCGTCCAAATGATACGATCCAATCTCCATTCTCTTTCCCGATACACAGTTCGTCTCCCCCCTATGACTTGATGGCTGTTTTTTTGTTTTTAGTTGATATCAGTGAATCTTTGAAGATCAGGGGTCAGAGGGACCCCAGGGTACCGATTTGTCTAGTCAGATTCCTGAGATCCGCACTGTTCGCCTCTTTTTGTCTAATAACGGGGGGAAATTTTAGAGAGAAAGTAAAAAAAAAAAAATGACCTTTGAATGAATTAGGACCAATAACACAAGCAAATAAATAATACATGGGAAAAATTCATTTTATATGTAACATGCCAAAACGCTAATCCGTTTACTGTTTATCTGGTGCGATTGACGTGCAGTGGAAATGTGGTGATGGTGATGTCCTATTGTACTAAAACTTCCCTCCCCCCACTCCAAAAACGTTGGACTTGACGCTTAATCTGAAATGGGAATGCGCTTGGGAGATTGAATTCATAACGCTCTCTTTATTTAGAAGAGCAAATGTGTGCTAACCATAGTATGGAGCGTTGTATAAGGACATCAGGCCATCCTAGTCCAACCTATACCCTATCATAAGTATGTTATACACAGTACCCATAGTAACATAGTATTGGAGGTTGTTTAAAGACATACGTCCCTCTAGTCAACCTTATACCCTACCCAAATGCTGTATAACAGTTACATAGTAACATAGTATTGGAGGTGTATATAAGAAATACGTCCATCTAGTTCCAACCTTATACCCTACCCATAATGTCGTTAACAGTTACAAGACTAAATAGTATTGGAGGTTGTATAAAGACATACGTCCATCTAGTTCCAACCTTTATGACCCTACCCGAATGTCTGTATAACAGTACATAGTAACATAGTATGGAGGTTGTATAAAGACATACGTCCATTAGTCCAACCTTATACCCTACCCATAATGTCTTTATAACAGTTACATAGTAACATAGTATGAGGTTGATAAAGACATACGTCCATCTAGTCAAACTTATCCCTACCCATAATGTCTGTATAACTGTTACATAGTAAATCGTATTGGAGGTTGTATAAAGACATACGTCCATCTAGTCCAACCTTTATACCTACCCCAATGTCTGTATAACAGTTACATAGTACATAGTATTGGAGGTGTTAAAAGAATACGTCCATCTAGTCCAACCTTTATACCCTACCCATAATGTCTGTATAACAGTTACATAGTAACATAGTATTGAGGTTGTATAAGACATTACCCATCTAGTCCAACCTTTATACCCTACCATAATGTCTGTAAACAGGTACATAGTAAACATAGTATTGGAGGTTGTATAAAAGACATAGTCCATCTGTCAACCTTATACCCTACCATAAGGTCGTTATAACAGTTACATAGTAACATAGTATTGGAGGTTTGATAAAGACATACGTCCATCTAGTCCACCTTATACCCTACCCATAATGTCGTATAACAGTCAGTAGTAACATAGTATTGGAGTTGTTATAAAGACATACGCCCATCTGAGACAACCTTATTACCCTACCCATAATGTCTGTATAACAGTTACATAGTAACCATAGTATGGAGGTTATCATAAAGACATCGTCCATCTAGTCCAAACTTTATACCTACCCTAATGTTGTATAAAGTTACTGAGACATAGTATTGGAGGTTGTATAAAGAAATAAGTCCATCTAGTCCAACCTTTATACCCTACCTATTGTCTTATAACAGTTACATAGTAAACTAGTATGGGGGTTGTTAAAGACAACATCCATCTAGCCAACCTTTATACCCTACCCATAATGTCTGTATAACGTTAAAGTAACATAGTATTGAGGTTATATAAAGACATACGTCCATCTAGTCCAACCTTATACCCTACCCATAAATGTTCTGTATAACGTTACATAGTAACATAGTATGGAGGTTGTATAAAGACATACGTCCATCGCGTCCAACCTTTATAACCCTACCCATAATGTCTGTATAACAGTTACATAGTAACATAGTATTGGAGGTGTATAAAGACACACATCATCTAGTCCAACCTTTATACCCTACCATAATGTCGTTTTAAACCAGTTACACATATAACATAGTATTGGAGGTTAATAAAGACATACGTCATCTAGTCCAACCTTTAATACCCACCATAATGTCTGTAAAACAGTTACATATCGAACATAGTATTGGAGGTTATAAAAGACATCGTCCATCTAGTCCAAACTTTATACACACCATAATGTCTGTAATAACAGTTACACAGTAACATAGTATTGGAGGTTATAAAAGACATACGTCCATCTAGTCCAACCTTTATACCCTACCCATAATGTCGTATAACGTTACAAGTAACAAGTATGGAGGTTGTATAAAGACAACGGCCATCTAGTCCAACCTTTATACCCTACCCAAATGTCTGTATAACAGTACATAGTAAAATGTATTGGAGGTTATATAAAGAAATAGTCCATCTAGTCAACCTTTATACCCTCCTACCATAATGTCTGTTAACAGTTACATAGTAAACATATATGGAGGGTTGTATAAAGACATACGTTTCCTCAGTCCAACCCTTATACCCTACCCATAAGTTGTATAACAGTGACATAGTAACATAGTATTGGAGGGTATAAAGACATACGGCCACTGTCCAACCTTATACCCTACCATAATGTTGTATAACAGTTACTAGTAACATAGTATTGGAGGATGTATAAAGACAACATCCATCTAGTCAACCCTTTATTACCTACCCATAATGTCTTGTATAACAGTTACATAGTAACATAGTATTGGAGGGTGTATAAAGACATACGCCATCTAGTCCAACCTTACCCTACCCATAATGTCTGTATAACAGTTACATAGTGTAACATAGTATTGGAGGTGGTATATGACATACGTCCATCGTAGTCCAACCTTTATATCCCTACCATAATGTCTGTATAACAGTTACATAGTAACATAGTCTTGGAGGTTGTTAAGACATACGTCCATCTAGTCCAACCTTTATACCCTACCCATAATGTCTGTCTAACAGTTACATAGTAATATAGTATTGGAGGTTGTATAAAGACATAGTCCATCTAGTCTAACCTTTATACCCTACCCATAATGTCTGTATAACAGTTACATAGTAACATAGTATTGAGGGTTGTTAAAGACATACGTCATCTAGTCCAACCTTTACACCCTACCCATAAGTCTGTATAAAAGTTACATAGTAACATAGTATTGGAGGTTGTATAAGACATACGTCCTATAGTTCAAACCTTTATACCCTACCCATAATGTCTTATAACAGTACATAGTAACATAGTATTGTTGAGGTTGTATAAAGACATACATCCATCTAGGTCCAACTCTTATACCCTACCCATAAGGTCTGATAACAGTTACAAGTAACATAGTTATGGAGGTTGTATAAAGACATACATCATCCTAGTCCAACCTTTATACCTACCCATAATGTCTGTATAACAGTTACATAGTTAACATAGTATTGGAGTGGTATATAGAATACGTCCATCTAGTCCAACCTTTATACCTCTCCCATAAGTCTTGTATAAACAGTTACATAGTAACATAGTATTGAGGTTGTATAAAACATACGTCCATCTAGTCCAACCTTTATCAACCTACCCATAATGTCTGTCTAACAGTTACATAGAATAGTATTGGAGGTTGTATAAAGACATACGTCCATCTAGTCTAACCTTTAACCCTACCAAATGTCTGTATAACAGTTACATAGTAACATAGTATTGGAGGTTGTATAAAGACCATAGTCCAATCTAGCCAACCTTTACAACCCTACCCATAATGTCTGTATAACAGTTACATAGTAACATAGTATGGAGGTTTGTATAAAAGACATACGTCATCTAGGCAACCTTTTACCCCTACCATAATGTCTGTATAACAGTTACATAGTAACATGAGTGTGAGGTTGTATAAAGAATACATCCATTAGGCCAACCTTTATACCCTACCCATATGTCTGTTATAACAGTTACATAGTAACATAGTATTGGAGGTTGTTAAAGACATACGTCCATCTAGTCAACCTTTATACCCTACCCATAATGTCTGTATAAACAAGTAATAGAAACATAGTATTGGAGGTTGTATAAAGACATACATCCATTCAGTCCAACCTTTATACCCTACCCATAAGTTCTGTATAACAGTTACATAGTAACATGTATTGGGGTTGTTAAAGACATACGTCCATCTAGTCCAACCTTTATACCTTACCCATAATGTCGTATAACAGTTACACAGTAACATAGTATTGGAGGTTGTATAAAGACATACGTCACATCTATGTCCACCTTTTATACCCTTACCCATAATGTGTATAACAGTACATAGTAACTAGTATTGGAGGTTGTATAAAGACATACGTCCATCTAGTCCACCTTATACCCTACCATAATGTCTGTTAACAGTTACATAGTAACATAGTATTGGAGGTTGTTTTTAAAGAATACGTCCATCTAGTCCAAACCTTATAACCCTACCCATATGTCTGTATAACAGTTACATAGTAACATAGTATTGGAGGTTGTATAAGACATACGTCCATCTAGTCACACCTTTATACCCTAACATAATGTCTGTATAACAGTTACATAGTAACATAGTATTGGAGGTTGTATAAAGACATACGTCCATCTAGTCCACCTTTACCCTACCCATAATGTCTGTATAACCGTTACATAGTAACATAGTATGGAGGTTTGTATAAAGACATACGTCCATCAGTCCAACCTTTATACCCTACCCATAAGGTCTGTATAACAGTTATAGAACATAGTATTGGAGGTTGTATAAAGACATACGGCCATCTAGTCGTCCAACCTTATACCCTACCCATAATGTCGTATTACAGTTACATCAGTAACATAGTATTGGAGGTTGTATATAAGACATAAGCCCATCTAGTCAACCTATACCTTACCCATAATGTCTGTATACAGTTACACAGTAACATAGTATTGGAGGTTGTATAAAGACAACGTCCATCTAGTCCAACCTTTATACCCTACCCAAATGTCTGTATAACAGTTACACAGTAACATAGTATTGGAGGTTGTATAGACATACGTCCATCTAGTCCAACCTTTATACCTTACCCATAATGTCTGTATAACAGTTACATAGTAACATAGTATTGGAGGTTGTATCAAGAACACGGCCATCTAGTCCAACCTTTATACCTACCCATAAATCTGTATAACAGTTATATAGTAACATAGTTGGAGGTTGGTAAAGACATACGTAATCTCGTCCCAACCTTTATACCCTACCCATATGTCTGTATAACAGTTAACATAGTAAACATAGTATGGAGGTTGTATAAAGAACACGTCCATCTAGTCCAACCTTTATACCCCACCCATAATATCTGTATAACAGTTAATAGTAAACATAGTATTGGAGGTTGTATAAAGACATACGCCCCATCTAGTCCAAAACTTTAACCCTACCCATAATATTGTACAACAGTTACAGAGTAATAGTATGGAGGTGTATAAAGACAGGTCACGTCCATCTAGTCCAACCTTTATACCCTACCCATAATGTCTGTACAACAGTTACATAGTAAACTAGTAAATGGAGGTTGTATAAAGACATACGCCATTAGGCCACTTTTACCCTACCCAATAATGTCTAATAACAGTTACATAGTAACATAGTATTTGGAGTGTTTGTATAAAGAAACCGTCCATCTTAGTCCAACCTTTATATCACCATAATGTCGTGATAACAGTACATAGTAACATAGTATTGGAGGTTGTATAAAGACATACGTCCATCTAGTCCAACCTTTATCCCTAACCAATAAGTCTGTATAACAGTTACAAGTAACATAGTATTGGAGGTTTGTATAAAGACAAAGTCATCTAGTACAACCTTTATCACCCTACCCATAATGTCTGTATTAAACAGTTACACAGTAACATAGTATTGGAGGTTGTATAAAGACATACGTCCATCTAGTCCAACCTTTTACCCTACCATATGTCTGTATAACAGTTACATGGTAACATAGTATGGAAGTTGAATAAAGACATAGGCCCATCTAGTCCAACCTTATTACCCTACCCATAATGTCTGTATAACAGTTACACAGTAACATAGTATTGGAGGTTGTATAAAGACATTAGTCCATCTAGTCCAACCTTTATACCCTACCCATAATGTGTATCACAGTACATAGTAACATAGTATTGGAGGTGTTATAAAGAATCGCTCCATCTAGTCCAACCTTTATACCCTACCCATTAATGTCGTTTATAACAGTTACATAGTAACATAGTATGGAGGTTGTATAAAGACATACATCCATCTAGTCCAACCTTTATACCCTACCCATAATGTCTGTATAACAGTTACACAGTAACATAGGATTGGAGGTTGTATAAAGACATAGTCCATCTCTGTCAAACCTTGATAACCCTACCCAAATGTCTGTATAACAGTTACATAGTAACATAGTATTGGAGGTTGTATAAAGACATACGTCCATCTAGTCCAAACTTTATACCCTACCCATAATGTATGTATAACAGTACAAGTAACATAGTATGGAGGTTGTATAAAGACATACGTCCATCTAGTTCACACCTTTATACCCTACCCATATGTATGTATAACAGGTTACATAGTACATAGTATTGGAGGTTGTATAACGACATACGTCCATCTAGTCCAACCTTTATCCCTACCCATAATGTCTTATAACAGTTACATAGTAACATAGTATTGGAGGTTGTATAAAGACATAGGCCATCTAGTCCAACCTTTATACCCTACCATAATGTCTGTATAACAGTTACATAGTAACATAGTATTGGAGGTTGTATAAGAGCATACGTCCACCTGTCCAACTTTTACCCTACCATAATGTTCTGTATAAACAGTACTGAATCTAGTATTGGAGGTTGATAAAGACATACGTCCACCCGTCCAACCTTTATACCCTACCCATAATGTCTGTATAACAGTTACATAGTAACATAGTATGGAGGTGATAAAGACATACGTCCACTCTAGTCCAACCTTATTTACCTACCCATAATGTCTGTATAACAGTTAATAGTAACATAGTATTGGAGGTTGTATAAAGACATAGTCCATCTAGTCCACAGTAATATGTATGGCCACCTAAAGTCTTGATGATCGTTAAAAAATTTAAGAAGTGCAGTTGGCAAGCTCCTGGGTTTTCTGCAAAGAATTCTGGAGGAAGTTTGAATAAAAATTTCAACGTGGTTCTTCTGAGGATGCACAGAGGGACATTGAAATTTCCGTAACTGAACCTTTCCCAGCTGTGAGATTTTACATGAATTGTTTGTAATAGGCGGGAAGGAAAGGCCATCTGTCTGGAAATTACTATGTATAAACTCCTTGGAAGCACAAATTCTTCTCCCGGAAACATTTACCTTTTAAATATTATTTGGCCTTCGTACGGTATTTGCTTCTCTATTGACACGGAGTCTTTTATTTTTTAGGCATAACATTAATCACAAACATGGCTGCCCCACGTTTAAAGGAAAAGTAACAGCTTAAAAGTTTTCCTGCCTTCGTTAACTGATAACCCCATGTCAAAAGATTTATCCTTATATTCCTTTGGTCTTGTAAAAGAAAAAGAAGCTCCTGAAATCTCTGAGGTTCTTTCAAGTCCTTAGCTGGTGGGTTAATTTATGTATCCAGTCCACTTCTGTCATCATTTGGTTCCTGCCCCTTGCTTTCAAAGTTATTGATGGCAAAGATTGGCACTGAATTACATTGCCGATATTTGCAGGGTATTTGTTGAATATCGTGGAATTGTATGGATAGGTCAGATCTCATCATCACGTCTGTCTGTGGGCCACATCGATTGAATGGAACTGGTTCTGTGTATACGGATTGCTCCTGTATATTTGTGAATCGTGCCACGTCTTTGCCAGCTTAAAAAGAAGTGTAGTGATGGGACAAAACCGAACTCGAATCGAGTTGAGGCGAACTTTGAGTTCGGACGAACTCGAAACTAAGTGGGTAGTTTTCGGACTCGCGGCTTTATAATTATCGATAATTATGAATTATGAGCCCTTCGCTAACCCTAGATGTATCGTTCGATAACCTCGAAAGTAAGCAGTTTTCGGTAACCTCAAATGTACAGATTGTTTTCGTTACCCTAGAATGTATCGTCGCTAACCCTCGATGTAGCCTTTGATTTTCAGTAACCCTCAGACGTCTCGTTGTTTCGTTAACTCCACGAACGTACGCGATGTTTTTGCTAAACCTAGAGATGTTACCGTTCGCTAACCCTCAAAAGTATCGTTCGTTTTGGTAACCCACGAACGTACGGATGTTTTTGCTAAACCTAGAATGTACCGTTCGCTAACCCTCAAAAGCATCGTTCGTTTCCGTTAACCCACGAACGTAAGGATCGTTTTGCTAAACCTAGAAGTGTACCGTTCGCTAACCCTCAAAAGTATCGTTCGTTTTCGTTAACCACGAAACTACGGAGTCATTTTGCTAAACCTAGAATGTACCTTTTCGCTAAACCTCGAAAGTATCAGTTTGTTTTTGGTTATCCTCAAAAGTATCAGTCGATTTCGGTAACATTAGACTTAATGGGTTGCGATTATCGATACGCTTCTGACTTGTGTCGTGGCGTACACAAGCTCGCCACAATGTTTTGACATGTGTCAGGATCCAAGCAGCCTGCCTTACTGAGCATCATTTGTTCCTTTCAATCATACCTTAAAGAGAACCGTGAAAGAGGTCGCTCGCAGAGGTGAACCACAGAGATATGGGATACGCTACCTGCATGTGGTTTTAGTTTGGGTTTTCTTTCTACTATAAAACAGATAATAATACACAGTTACCATTTTTAAAAAGAAAACAAAGATGTCTTCTCTGTAATTCCTGCTACCGACTCGCGTTTCCCTCGAGGTGATTTAACAAAAAGCAAGCGGCGCATTACTGTTCGAACAATTGCTGATATTTACAGAAAAGGGCTGGCGTTTAGCGCCTGTCACGACTTTAAACCCAGCACTTACTCGTTCACGTGGTCCATTGATAACGATATTATATTCAATTTCATCTTTAACCCCAGAGCTTAGCACATAATCATCCAAACCGTTTCCATCAGTGAATATAAAAGAAACTTTCACGAGATGTTCGGTGAGAAAATTTAAATCATTAAAAAAAATATGGGTTCAGTGGAGAAACTGTGATGATTGGTATGTCAAGAACATCGTGTAGAAATAGCATTGTGATGTCACGAGAGCAGTAGTGAGAGAAACTGTGATGCATTGTTGATGTCACTAGAAGCAGTCAGTGGAGAAGAAACTGTGAATTGCATGTGATGTCACTAGAAGCAGTCAGTGGAAGAAACTGTGATGCATTGATGTCACTAGAAGCAGTCATGGGGAAGAAATCTGGTGAATGCATTGTGATGTCACTAGAAGCAGTCAGTGAGAAACTGTGAATGCATTGATGTCACTAGAAGCAGTCAGTGGAAGAAAACTGTGAATGCATTGTGAGTCACTGGAGAAGCATTCAGTGGAAGAAACTGTGAATGCATTGTGATGCACTAGAAGCAGTCATTCGAAGAAACTGTTGAATGCATTGTGATGTACTAGAAGCAGTCATCGAGAAGAAAACTGTGATGCATTGTGATGTCACTAGAAGCAGCCAGTGGAAGAAACTGTGAATGCATTGTGATGTCACTAGAGACCAGTCAGTGTCACTAGAAGCAGTCATTGGAAGAAACTGTGAATGCATTGTGATGTCACTAGAGCAGCCAGTGAAAGAAACTTGTGAATTGCTTGTGATGTCACTAGAAGCAGCCAGTGGAGAAGAACTGTGAAAGCATTGTTGATGTCACTAGAAGCAGTCAGTGGAAGAAACTGTGAATGCATGTGATGTCACTAGAAGCAGTCAGTGGAAGAAACTGAATGCATTGTGATGTCACAGAAGCAGCAGTGGGAAGAAACGAACGTGAATGCATGTGTGATGTCACTAGAAGCAGTCAGTGGGAAGAAACTGTGGAATGCATTGTTGTAACTAGAAGCAGTCAGTGTCACTAGAAGCAGTCATTGGAAGAAACTGTAATGCATGTGATGTCACTAGAAGACAGTGGAAGAAACGTGAAGATGTTGATGTCACTAAAGCACCAGTGGAGAAGAAGAAACTGTGAAAGCATTGTGATGTCACTAGAAGCAGTCAGTGGAAGAAAACTGTGAAGCTGGAATTGCATTGTGATGTCACATAGAAGCAGTCAGTGGAAGAAACTGAATGCATTGTGGTGTCACTAGAAGCAGTCAGTGGAAAAACTGTGAATGCATGTGATGTCACTAGAAGCAGTCAGTGGAAGAAAATGTGAAAGCATGTGCATAGAAGCGTCGTGTCACTAGAAGCAGTCTTGGAAGAAACTGTGAATGCATTGTGATGTCACTAGAAGCAGTCAGTGGAAGAAACTGTGAATGCATTGTGAGGTCACTAGAAGCAGTCAGTGGAAGAAACTGTAATGCATTGTGATGTCACTAGAAGCAGTCAGTGGAAGAACTGTGAATGCATGTTGATGTCCCTAGAAGCAGTCAGTGGAAGAAACTTGTGAAGCATTGTGATTGCATAGACAGTCAGTGCGTCACTAGAAGCAGTCCTGGAAAAACTGTGAATGCTTGTGATGTCACAAGAAGCCGCCCAGTGGAAGAAACTGGAATGCATTGTGATGTCACTAGAAGCAGTCATTGTGAATTATGACTGAGGGCAGTGGGTCTAGAAAATTAGTCCCCCCCCCAAAAAAAAACAAAAGCACCACGACGAATGGGCTTATGGCTCCGATCGTTCCGTGAAGGGCCCTGTCAGCTGAACAGGCGTTCAGACAGGGCTTATTAATGATCCACTATATTTTTACACATTTTGCGTCGCGAGTCAGCCCCATAATTCCAATTCACTTCTGGCAAGAGCGCGGAAGCACACCAATGGGTGGGGCCGCCCAATTGGCTTATTACATGCCTGCGCTCCTATCTAGCGCAATCGTACGCAAAACGCAATCCAACAATGCTAGTCCTAGTCCTAGCCATTTGAGATGGTGTTTAGAACATCTTAAGTTTTCCTTCAATTAGTAACTGATGTGTTTAATCGGAGCCCAAGATAATGTGAGTCATAATGGGGTGACATAATGGGGGTGACAATATTGAAAATAAAAACAGAACATTTGGGTCTGAACAAAAATGAAAAATTAAATGAGAATGTAAAGCTTTAAAAAACACAGTTAAAATGAAAGTACCTGCATAGGTTCATTCCCATGTCCCAATATGTATGCATGTGATGTATGTATGTATGTAGTTGTATGTATGTATGAATATGTATGTATGTATGTATATGTATGTATGTTGTTGTGTATGTATGTTGTATGTATGTATGTATGGTATGTAGATATGTATGTATGTATGAATATGTTGTTGTTAGATGTATGAAATGATGTATGATGATATGTATGTATGTATGTATGAATATGTATGTCTGTACTGTATTTAGGTATGAATCTGTCTGATGTCTGATATGTTGTAGTTATGTATGATATGTATGTATGTTTTATGTATGTGGTATGCTAGATACTGTATGTTGTATGTATGAGTACTGTATGTACTGTATGAATCTGTATGTCTGTCTGTCTGTCTGAATTGTACTGCTATGTATGTCTGTCTGTGATGTATGTATGTATGTATAGTTCATTTTAATGCGCCACTTGGGGACGCAGCGTGTACACTAACAAATCAAAAAGTCATACAAGGGGGGCAAGACATAGATAATATTTACATGTATGTTATAATAATATAAATTCTATAAAGTGCTAAAGCCTTGCCACAAGAGGAAGGAGGTTCCTGCCCCATAGAGCTGTACCAACCCGGTCAAAACATTATAAACACATAGAAAGATAATCAAGCACATTCCTAGGCCCCATACAATATCATATTATCTGCACACTGGCATACATTATAAACATGAATGAAAAGCCTTCCAACCAAGTCAAGGTAACCCCAGTCTGGAAGGTCATAACTTCTAACCTGTATAAATACAACATGCAGTGAAGGAATGTTCTGTACATACAATAAGCTATACCCTCATACTGTACTGTCTAAGGGAAACAACATGGCAGCTCACCCCACTATGGTATTAATATAAATATACAGAGAAGAAGTTCTGTGACAAACAATAAGCTATACCCTCATACTGTACTGTCAAGGAAACAATATGGCAGCTCCCACCCAATATGTATAAAATAAATATAGAGAAGGAATGTTCCAGAAATACAATAAGCTATACCCTCATACTGTACTGTCTAAGGGAAACAATATGGCAGCTCCCACCCATATGTATAAAAATACAGAGATGGAAATGTTCTGTACACACAATAAAGCTATACCCTCTACTGTACTGTCTAAGGGAAACAATATGGAGCTCCACACCATATGATATAATATACAGAGAAGGAATGTTCTGTACATACAATTAAACTATACCCTTATACTGTACTATCTAAAGGAAACATTATGGCCAGCTTCCACCCATATGTATAAATATAAGAGAAGGAATGTTCTGTACACACAATAAGCTATACCCTCATACTGTACTGTCTAAGGGAAACAATATGGCAGCTCCCACCCAATGTATAAATAAATATGCAAAGAAGGAATGTTCTGTACACCAATAAGCTTTACTCTCTACTGTCTGTCTAAGGGAAAAAATATGGTAGCTACCGCCATATGTATAATATAATATACAGAGATGGAATGTTCTGTACACACAATAAGCATACCCTCATACTGTACTGTCTAAGGGAACCATATGGCAGCTCCCATCCATATGTATAAATATAATATACAGAGATGGATGTTCTGTCACACCACATAAGTATACCCTCATACTGTACTGTCTAAGGAAACAATATGGCAGCTCCCACCAATATGTATAAATAAAAATTATCAAAGAAGGAAGTTCTGTACACACAATAAGCTATACCCTCATACTGTACTGTCTAAGGGAAACAATATGGCAGCTCCCACCCCTATGTATAAATATAAATATACAGAGAAGGAAGTTCTGTACACACAAAAGCTATACCCTATATACTGTACTGTCTAAGGGAAACAATATGGCAGCTCCACCCATATGTATAAATATAATATACAGAGAAGTAATGTTCTGTACATACAAAAGCTATACCCTCATTACTGTACTGTTCTAAGGAAACACTAGGCAGCTCCACCCATATGTATAAATATACAGAGAAGGAATGTTCTGTACATACAATAAGCTAAACCCTCATACTGTAGTGTCTAAGATACTATATGGAAGCTCCCACCCATATGTATAAATATAAATATACAGAAAAAGAGGCTGTTACATACATAGCTATTACCCTCATTACTGTACTGTCTAAGGGAAACAATTGGCAGCCCTACCCATATGTATAAATATAATATACAGAGAAGGAATGTTCTGTACATACAATAAGCTATACCCTCTCATTGACTGTCTAGGGAAACAAATGGCAGCTCCTACCCATATGTATAAATATAAATATACAGAGAAGGAATGTTCTGTACATACAATAAGCTATACCCTATAATGTACTGTCTAGGGAAACATATGGCAGCTCCTACCCATATTGTAGAAATATAAATTACAGAGAAGGATGTTCTGTACACACAGTAAGCTATACCCCTCATACTGTACTGTTAGGAAACAATATGGAAGCTCCCACCCATATGTATAAATATAAATATACAGAAGAAAGAATGTTCTGTCACACACAATAAGATATACCCTCATACTGTACTGTCTAGGGAAAACCATATGGCAGCTCCAACCATAGTATAAAATACAGAGAAGGAATGTTCTGTACACACAATAAGCTATACCCTCATACTGTACTGTCTAAGGGAAACAATAGGCAGCTCCTACCCATATGTATAAATATAAATATACAGAGAAGGAATGTTCTATACATACAATAGCTATACCCTCATACTGTACTGTCTAAGGGAAACAATATGGCAGCTCCCCACCCTATGTATTAAATAAATATACGAGAAGGAATGTTCTGTACACACAATAATCTAACCCATACTGTACTGTCTAATGGAAACAATATGGGGCAGCTCCCACCCATATGATATAATAAATATACAGAGAAGGAATGTTCTGTACCATACAATAATCTATACCTCATACTGTATCTGCGAAGGGAAACAATATGGCAGCTCCCACCCAATGTATAATATAAATATACAGCAGAAGGAATTCTGTACACACATAAGCTATTACCCTCATACTGTACTGTCTAAGGGAAACAATATGGCAGCTCTCCCCCATATGTATAAATATACAGAGAAGGAATGTTGTACATACAGAAAAGCTATACCCTTAACTGTACTGTCTAAGGGAAACACTATGGCAGCTCCCACCCATATGTATAAATATACAGAGAAGGAATGTTCTGTACATACAATAAGCTATACCCTCCTATTTCCTTGTCCTGCACCTGCTGGAACCAGTCCAGTTGATGTCCAGTAGTAGACACACTGGGGTTCTGGTCAGGTTGTAATATTGATATCACAGTTAGACAATGTCTGGGAACATTTATTTTCTCACTGCTGGTTCTTGGACCTGCACTAAACCAATATATTCCGCTCTCCTACAGGGCGATTCCCTTCTCCAGACCTTCTGGCTGGATTCCCATTTCTTTCTGGCATTGGTCACCTCCATGAAGGGAGGTGACACTATGGAATCCTAGATTCTATGTCTATTTATCGTTCAGCTGCAAATTCGGAGGATTTAACTGAAATGCTGACACATCGCACAGTAGAGAGAGCGTGATTGTCCTAGGATAAAGTAATAATCGTTTTAAATAAATTGACAATAATATATTAAAAAACATAAAACAAATATAAATATTGTATTTTTATATTAAAGGATAACAGAAGTCAAAATAACCTCCGCTCCTGTAAGCTGTACCCAGGGGGAGAGCCTAAAGGTTCGTACACACGTGCGATCGCGCGATTGCGAAGTCGGCAAACATTTCTGCCAGCCTTGCGGTATTTTGAAAAAAACAAAATTCCCATGGGCGTCTGCCCGTAATAAAGTATAGAGTTCCGTGGTTGTGGGACAGGTATACGCGTGTGTGTACGCGTGTGCAGGTAGAGCGCTCGGAACTGTGTTGCGATCTTGGAAATTACAGACCTTGCAGATCTGATAGACCAATGGGATGATGAAGCTTGCCTTCCCATGGAAGGGCAATCAGTTGTTTCAGTGGCTGTGGTAAGTGCAGAGAGGAGTGACGAGGGCATCTAACAGGTATGTTTCAGCTGTACCCCCAGAGTGCGGAACTAGGGGGATATTTATAAACTCTAGCGCTAATTTTCGCTTTCGCCTTGCTGAAAGTATCGCTGATGCGATGTGTGGCGATAATTTTCGCGTGTTCATTGCGTTAGTGGTATCACTGCGATAAGAGAGATTGCTCTCTAGTGTATATCAGAGTATTTTTGTCATTTTTTAATATAAGTATTATCAATAGGGGCAAATTTCGCCTTTTTGCCCCTTTCCCTTTGTTGCATTTTTTTGCAGTTTTACCAGAATTTTCGCCAAACATCATTACTTACTGGAATGTTCATTAACATGACTATTCTTACCCAGCACTATGGATGTCCCTTATTAATGGAACTGGCAGATAATATTGCAGTTTGCTGAAAAAAGTCATTCAAAAAAAAACCGAACAAAAGATAAAACGCCGAGGTTTAAGGGCCCATACATCAAAAGAGTTTTACTACCCCGACCGAGCGCTCACGCGATGTTCCATTGATAGATGTAGGGCACTTTACACTATTTATTAGATTTGGCTGAAAAAACACCACAGTGTTTAGGCTTTTTTTAAATACAAGATTACCGTAGGTGTTCAGTGTAACCAATTTAATACTACTTTGAAAACCACCAGGGAGTATTACCTATTTACCATCATATGTGCTGAGCTTTTCAGCATTATTATTGTTACTTTTGCTACATAATTTTCCCTTTTGATGAAAATTCGCCTTTTTAATAACTTTGATGAAAGGAAAAAGTTGACAGTTTAAAAATGATGGTAAAGGCTGATGGGGAAAAAAGGAAAAAAACCCATTATAAATATGTCCGTCAGACCCCATTTCACTTTACTGGTAATAAGAAGTTTGGAACCTTAAAAACAAAAAAAAGATCTTTAAAAAGCGAAAAATAACCTTAAAAATGCGGAAATCTCGAGATAGTATTAGTAAAATGCTGGAAAATAGTCTAACACCCCCCTGAGTACTTATTAGTATTGAGAAACACTCCACAATGTACCGACCCTTCCATGGACCATTGGCAGGCTAATAAATGGTCACTTATGCGTTTTCGCCACTTCATACTTGGCGAATTGGAAATGGCTGAACTTAACGCAAAAATACACATTTCGCCATTTATAAATATGATTGAGCGGTTTACCGCAGCGATGTATGGTGAAAAGTAGCGGTAAGGACCTTTCGCCACTGGTTATCACTGCTTTATAAATAGCGAACAAGTCCACATTTGGCGAAAAAAAGGCGGCGTTTTAAGAAGGTAAAAAATTTAACAAACCTTTATAAATATGCCCCCATAGAGTTAAATCACCCCCCTGGGTACAGTTTACTGGAAAGGGAAGTTATGGTTAACTGTAAAAAACACAAATATCCCCGCAGTAATAAGTTTTATTGAAACAAATGAAAAAAAGTTATTATGTTAAATATTTTCACTCTGTTGATCTTTAAGATTTCAATAAGATCTCACTATGGTTATCTAGAAATATAGAAGCGCCTACAGGATTGTTACCTGTAGATGTGCTTCACGCGGTATTAAATAATCGTCGTTGTAAAGATAAACGAAGGGGGTTATAAGTTACGTGAAAATGGTTTCTGCGTGTTTTTGTATCTTTTAGCAGCAGAAGAGCAGCGGAATTTAAGCCAGCCCCCGATGCGCCTTTAAATAACCCACTACCAACAGTCAAACTGATAGTATTATTGTCACATGTATAATCATTTTCACCTTCCATGGGATTTAATATGGAAAGGACTCGGACAGACCCACCCCTTGACCTTCTTCCAACCGCAAAGTGCACTTTGTAAATCAAAGGTGGAATCGCTTATCTGTCTTGTAACTTAATGGTGACACAAGAAAGGCCAAAGGATTGACACGGAAACTACAGGAATCTTTAACGCGATGAATAAACTCAGGCCTTAAATCTATATGCATTCTTCCGTTTATTACCCCTATTCACTGGACTCGCGTGTGCCTTGGTGGGTTTGATTTTTTTTTTTGAGTCCCTACGGAGAGAAATCGCTTTACAAATGTTATTTGTTGTTATAGAAACAGTAAGCTAAGCAGAATATAGAATAGTGTCCCCCTTACACATAAAATTACTAGCACTAAACTAACTAAAGCTAAACTAAAAGGACCTGTGTGAATTCTAGAATTGCTCACAGAGCTGGAATTTGTGCAGGTTTGTAACTTTACTACAGAGTGGGTCACTGACCCAGATACAGAGTTGCACGTGCTCAGAGGAATTTTTAATTTTGCATCCTATAAGAATAGCTTTGGGTGTGGCCTGTATTGGCTCCCGACTGCCACACAATCCAGCCCATGACTTTAGATGGGTGTAACAAGGCTAAGTGGTTCTGTTCATGTTTTCAAATGATGGCGAGCTGTGTGTGTGGTTTGTGTGGTGTGTGGTGTGTGTCATCTGATCCTGACTGGGGATTTATGGCTTGTGGCCCCTTTTTACAGAGAGAGGGAGGGAAAAAAAAATCGAATGTTTAGCAAAGTGGCGAAAGAAACACAGAAAGTTTCGATCTCGCGGTAAGGTATTCTGTAAACTCTGTCTTTGGGGCCAAATCAAATACAAATTTTGTAAGCGAGATTAGAGAGCGTCTTTGGATTCCGCAAGCGCGTCGGTAATCAGTCCCAAGCATGGCTGCGCGCTAATTATTCTAATTACAGAGGGGAATCATGTGCCCTGAAAACCATCACATTGAGGTGGAAGGTGGGGAATTCCCAATGGCTTTAACCCTATATGCCAGTTTGTCACTGATGCTTACATAGAAGGGTTAGTGTAACTGGACGCTAATTGTTCCCAAAGATCCTTTTCTTCCTCTGGTCTCCTTGGTCTGGGGGGGGGATAATTCCCAACAGGCCAGGGGGGCTATTTTTGGATAAAGGGGGGGAACATAAAGGGACAGTGATAGTTTGGGAACAGAAAGTGACCCACATGTTCTCTTCAGCCCAGATGGCGCTCGTTTACAGTTCCCCAAATTCAAGTTTTTTTCAAACATTTGGTGCAGCGGATGACTTCAATGAGTCCAGTGCAGAATTAGACACATGGGTCCCCCGACAATGACCAAGAATGGTTCCTTCCTTTTCATATTTCTATTGACTCCCAGTGAAATCCTCTTTTCCTGTCTGAAACAAAATAGCTCTTTATAAAAACAGGGGACTCTTGGCTCATCATTCGCCTTTTGATGGACCATCCACTCATTGTGTGCCCTCTTCTCTGTAAGAAGACAGAGATATTCCATCGCCTTGTATTCATCTTCTCCTAGTTAACCCATCCTTCCTGTGCACACGTTCACACACCCTGTAGACTCATTGTGGACGTGGAGGGACTTTACACTCGATTGGTTAAATTTGAACTCTCGCTCTTTTAGAATTAAAAAAAAAAAAACCCTCTATCTTTAGAAAATGACAGAAATCAGCTCTCAATGGGGTCTTGTTTACTGCCTTCTAGAAGGGGCCTTGCTATAGTTCATCTGTCACTGTGTCTTTCTTCGCTTTTAAAAAATGCCTGATTGTGTTTTCACCAAAGGGGGGGGGGGATCCAGGTTCCATAGACAGGAGAATTCTGTATTAATTTGCCGCCAAATTCCGATCTCGTTTTTTCCTTCCCTTATACTCACAAAGGGCTCATAACTTACTGTCAAGTGTGAGGATGGAACCACAAGCTCCTACCTATTGCTTAGCAAACGACGGCATGGATGATGGTTTGACTGGTCTGTTAAGTTTACTTTAACTGCAGCCGCTGCCAGTGGCAGAGAAATCTAAGAGGCAGGTTATCTCATCTTACGCCCTGTCACGTTCACCTTTTAAACAAATCCTGGGTTTGATTTTCTTTTACCAATGGGAAGGTGCTGCATAGACTTGGTGAATGGGACACTCGGAGAGACATTTTTAATTCATTCTGGTCTCCTTACAGTGACGTTGTTCCTGCGTTTGGAAAAGGCGCTTGCGGTGGTATGCCATCAAATTCTGAGTCCTGGAAGGTTTGTAGGAGATCTCGAAGATAGGAAGAACGACCCGCTCATGTGAGTTTTTATTATTTACAGTATACGATAGCGGTGGGATTATAGAAATATTTAGAGTTACGGAGAAAAAAAACCAGAATATCACTTGGGGTTAATATAAAATGACCTGAAATGAAGGTGTTATAAGGAATAGAAAGATTGTGTTCCATAACCTCAGATAGGTATTTTCAATCGATTTTCCCCTGATCAATATCTAAGAAGTGCAGTGTCCAGACAGTGTCAGGGAGATACAATATCCTGCGCTAACGAGAAATAAACGCTAAAATCACGCTAACCCATGTACTAACGTGTTAGCGAAGGTTTTAGCACTGCACAGTCGCAAATTTTTTTTTTGCGTAGCGCAAAAATTTTGCGCCGATTTTGCGTTCGTTTTTTGCGAGACAGTTACGCCTCTTCAGTGGTGGCTTTAAATACGCGCAAAAGGTCGCAACTTACCGCTAGCGTTTTCGTGTATTAACGGTCGCAAATGGGGTTAATACATTACGGAACGAGCGCACGTGGTTGCGATAGCGAAAATATATTGATGCTCCTGTGTGTGATTACAGAACTACACATCTACATGGGAGAAGCTCAAAACTTTGCCGAACACCTTCACTTCTTAACCAATAGCAAAGGCTTGATTGACAGCTTTAATCCGTGGGGAATCTTAACTTGCAGTGGAAAACATTAAAAAAAAAAAGAAAGGTAAAGAAAGAAAACTTTCAGGAGAATGGGAGGTTTTTTTTTTCTCTCTTTCCGATTTACTTTTCTATATCATTGTAAACAAAAAGTGTGCTTTAAGCCCTGATTGTAAAGAAAATAACTTTTCACCATAATGCAAGGTTAACCCTTTGTTGGCTGTTCCAACCCCTCTCCTTTTACACACCCTGAAATTTCCAAGGCTTCTTAGTTCACAGATTGCATAGAACAATGCCCCTTCTGCTGGCACATTTTGTGGGTACGGATGTTGATTGTTTTGGGAAGATGGCACAATAAGATACAATATGGGATTAAGATACAATAGAATTTTTTTTTTAATTATATTGGATATATTAGGGGAAAGTTTGCACGTTGAACTTTTTAGATTATTTAGGTTTCAGATCGGACCAGCACTTTTGTAATAATGTTTTTCCCCCATTGCCCCTAACCTTCAGGTGTGAGGGGCAGGTTACCAATACATTGTGGGGTCCTGTTATCACAGAATAGATTTATACAGTTTGCCCTACCTGTCCGTCACCTTTGTGGGAGGGGATCTGGGGAATGCTTGTTACATTGTATCTCTTAATGAAATGTTGCTTTTTGACCCATGAACATAGGTAACATAAAGGCTGCCTTTCAAGGTTAATGATCTTTAGATAATTTTATATCATTTTGGTTGCGAGAAGACTTTTTTGTTTATTGAGTTTAGGCATCGGTAAAATATCTGGTACAATAATCTGATATATAAATGATTGGTTGTGGTTTATAGGAGCTGACAATGTAGACAAGGGTGAATAGAGAATATTAGAGAGTCAGATGTAAGCTACTGCAGATTTATTATATTGTCAATTTTTTTAAAGCGCTCTGTAAATTTTAATTTTGTGTAGATTGGTATTAATCTTACCGGCAGGTGTCAAATATGTACGATTCTGATCTGAGTTTGTCAATATTTCTCCACAATCGCACATAAAAAAAAATTGTCAGACCAATATTGACCGCACAATGTAATATCATACAATCATTATTGGTTCATCTATGGGCCCCATTAAACTATAGGTAACAGAATGTCAAAATATGGGTTAAAAGTAGGTTTGGATGTTAAACAATAGGGCCAATACCAAAGGTTAACAAAAGCAAGCAGGGACCTTAGGGTAATCTTCAAAGTAGATGCTGAAGTCTGGCATGTACTGAAAACATTCCTTCTGTATATTTTATTATTTTACATATGGGTGGGAGCTGCCATACTGTTTCCCTTAGACAGTACAGTATGAGGGTATAGCTTATTGTATGTACAGAACATTCTTTTCTGTATATTTTATATTTTAATATGGGTGGGAGCTGTCAATTGTTTCCCTTAGACAGTACAGTATGAGGGTATAGCTTATTGTGTGTACAGAACATTCCTCTCTGTATATTATATTTTATACATAAGGGTGGGAGCTGCCATATTGTTTCCCTTAGACAGTACAGTATGAGGGTATAGCTTATTGTATGTACAGAACATCCTCTCTGTATATTTATATTTATACTACTGTATGGTGGGAGCTGCCATATTGTTTCCCTTAGACAGTACAGTATGAGGGTATAGCTTCATTGTGTGTACAGAACATTCCTTCTCTGTATATTTATATTTATACATATGGGTGGAGCTGCCATAGTGTTTCCCTTAGACATACAGTATGAGGGTATAGCTTATTGTATGTACAGAACATTCTTTCTCTTGTATAGTTATCTATACATATGGGTTGGAGTGCCATATTGTTTCCCCTAAACAGTACAGTATTAGGGTATAGCTTATGTGTGTGCAGAACATTACTTCTCTGTATATTTTACACATATGGGTGGGAGCTGCATATTGTTTCCCTTAGAAAGTACAGTAGAGGGTATAGTTATTGTGTGTACAGAACATTCCATCTCTGTTATTATTATTTATACATATGGGTGGGGCAGCCCTATTGTTTCCCTTAGACAGTACAGTATTGAGGTTATAGCTATTGTATGTGCAGAACATTCCTTCTCTGTATATTTACATATGGTGGGAGCTGCCATATGTTTCCCTTAGACATTACAGTATGAGGGTATAGATTATTGGTGTACAGAATTCCTTCTCTGTATATTTTACATATGGGTGGGAGCTGCCATATTGTTTCCCGTAGACAGTACAGATGAGTGCATAGCTTATTGTATGTACAGAACATTCCTTCTCTGTATATTTATATTTATACTATGGGTGGGAGCTGCCATATTGGTCCCCTTAGACAGTACAGTATGAGGGTTATAGCTTATTGTATGTACGAGAACATTCCTTCTCTGTATATTTATATTTATACTATCGGGTGGGAGCTGCCATATTGTTTTCCCTTAGACAGTACGTATGGTGTTATAGCGTATTGTGTGTACAGAACATTCTTCTCTGTATATATACATATGGTGGGAGCGCCATATGATTTACTTAGACAGTACAGTATGAGGGTATAGCTTATTGTGTGTACAGAACATTCCTTCTCTGTATATTTTACATATGGGTGGGAGCTGCCATATTGTTTTCCTTAGACAGTACAGTATGGGGTCTAGCTTATTGTGTTACAGAACATTCCTTCTCTGTATATTTAATACATATGGGGGGAGCTGCCATATGATTCACTTAGACAGTACAGTATGACGGTATAGCTTACCATATGTGTATAGAACAGTGATGTTAACCTGACAATCCAGATGTTTTGGAAACTATATGCATGCTGGGAGTTGTAGTTCCTATACATAAGAGCAAGGTTTGCATCAGTGATGTAGAACATTACATCTCTGTACATTTGTATTTATATATATGGCCAGGAGCCCTATTGAGTTACACCATTTTAAATGTTGTTTAGAATAGAAATATCCTGGGTTAGCTTTTACTTATTGACTATAGATGCTGCTGATACCCAATATTATTAAATGCTGGGTATGATAGTACTTGGGAATCAAAATAGAGTTTGACATGTTAAACGTTCTGCTCCCAGGGGTTGCTGGGATTGTAGTTTCATTGTAGTGCTGGTAGGTTGTCAGAAAATAAAGTTTAATGAAGAATAGGTGTGAGTGACATTCTGCCCTAGTTGCCCTATTAGGCCTTTCGGTCCTGGGAAAAAACGTCTTTTCTACCCTAAAAACAAAGTCCCATAACAAAAGTGCTGGAAAATCCGGGAACTCTCATTATTTCTAAGGTGAAGGTTTGACAGTAAATTTCCTGATAAATCAGAGGGAATGGATTTCGCCTGTGGTGCGATATCGGGAAATTCCACATTAACGCGCTGCTGGAAAGACCCTAAATGCTGCTATTTCTTGTCTCTGTTTATTTTACGGGATATCGTATTTATTTGAACAAAGCATTCTTTATGGGGGCTCTTAAAGGGGGGTAGGAAACAGAGTACATGGTCGGTGTGAAAGAGAAATGGGGGAAAAATCAGCAGGTGAGAAGCCTACGACAGACGGACGGACCATGTGGATTTTCCTCCGGTAAATATTTTTAAAGGGCAACTTGAACTTGAACAGCAGAAATTGGAATTTAGGTTTTTTCTTTAACTTTATTGATAAGCCAATGTTCTGGTTCTGAGACCTGGTAATATTCCATCTTTTTAAGGGCACTGGAAACCAATGGGACGGTTTTTGGCGTACGTGCTTGCGTATTAAGCCAACACTTCACGTGAAACACTTTGAACTGTACCAATCAAAGAACTTCCCTTTTAAATTGGCTCCAGTTTTTTGTCTTCAGGGCAAAAAAATTCGAAAATCCGCGAGCGGACCATTAAAATGAAAAAATCCTCGAAAATACGAGGATTCTTCGAAAAATATGTATTTTACACGCATTTTCGAAAAATGAGAAATCCTCGTAATTTAAAAATTTCGAAAACGTTGTTCGGAAAAGTAGGAAGGCGGAAAACCCGGAAAATCCGCCGTTCGCCAACGAAAATAAATCCGCCGCGGACCGAACCCGGGCCATCACTACGTCATACACTGTGTGTCGAGTATGTTGACCTCTTTAATGGAATGTTTTGCTGTGACAATGCAATATTTTGCTTATTGACTCCCATTAGATAAGGGGGGAAGGTTTTTCCAGTTCGCATCTCTTCGGTGGCTTGATTGGCCTTTACTCTTTACATGCTTTGGCTTTGTCGAAATGTTCATTCTAAATTAGAAAGCACCAAGAATTCTCATGCGAGTGGGTATTTATAGGAAGTTGCTTACGGAAATTGGTTTCCAACCGCAATTCAGGATCGTTTATCAGAGACAAATACGTCTCATTGCCAATGATATAAAGGAATTAGGTGAATTCAAAGCTGGAATTTGATCAGAAACATGTAGGAGCAATAAACTATAACCAGTCCCAGCAATGGGCTTCTCGTATGTTACATTCTGTGATAGTTATTATATAGATGGGATATTACTGTTTGTTTGTGTAATGTCAAGCCTCTGGCTAACACAAAGAGTATCAGGGCATGTTTGATAACTAGAATAAAGAGATAAATATTCTCTCCTGTGAATGAAAAACTTCTGTTATTCTGTCCTGTAATTCTATTATTCTGTCCTGTCATTTGTGTTCTGTCCTGTCATTCGTCCTGTCATTCTGTCCTGTCATTCTGTTATTCTCCTGTCATTTTGTTTTCTGTCCTGTCATTCGTTATTCTGTCCTGTCATTTGTGTTATTCTGTCCTGTCATTCTGTTATTGTCTTGTCATTCTGTTATTCTGTCCTGTCATTTTGTTATTCTGTCCTGTCATTCTGTCATCCGTCCTGTCATTCTGTTATCTGTCCTGTCATTCTGTTATTCTGTCCTGGCATTGGTTATTCTGTCCTGTCATTCTGTTATTTGTCCTGTTATTGCTGTTTATTCGGTCTTGTCATTTTGTTATTTGTCTGTCATCTGTATTCTGTCCTGTCATTTTTATTCTGTCCTGTATTCTGTTATACTGTCCTGTCCTTCTGTTATTTCGGTTGTATTCTGTAGATCCTAGACACGTGAGACAATTTCACACCTCTGCTGTTTTGTGATTTCGTTTGTCTGTTTGTCCTCCCTACGCTGGGGTCATCCAAGTTTGTGTCTTTTCTCTCGGTTATCAGTGTTTGAGACAGGTTGCAACATGCAGGTCTATCAAACGCACATTTAACGTAAGCTCCGAGGCCCTCGATACTCCCAAGCTACTGCTTGTTAATCATACACATGTTATTCCCCAGGGAAGTTTCTGCAGTACATACAACCAACACTATATCAAATCGTGTATCCCCCTGATAACAAGTACTTTGTAGAGTAATCGATACCATTAAATACCTCCAGTGAATTCCCTAAGTGTCAGACTTCACTCATTATTAGTGAGCCCTCCACCGTCAACACTCAAAGCTTACATACTTGGTTAATCACGGTACAGCCCTAAAATGTTTATGTTACGACTATAGAAAATGTACGCCTTCACCTTCTATACAGTGTAATATTTAATGTTATAATATCATCTGGCCAATCCATATTTCCCTTGGAATATCAATTGCACTATTTGACCCCCGATTTTAGGTGATAGGAAACAATGTACCCTGAGCTATTATCACTCCATGTTATTATAATGGCTTGGACGCGGGTCAATAGACTCTCCGTGGTGCATCGAATTAATACATAAGAACCAGACTGTGAGTGGGTAGCTGGACTTAGCAACTCAGGCATTTCTTTTTCTTTCCGTGGAAGTTTTCTCGTTACACACTCACACATGTATGTATATATATATATATATATATATAGAAAACAATAACTTAATAAATAAAAAGCCACCATCTTAATTAAAACGACTATTTTGATAATAATGATTTGGCTCGTTAGTTTTCACGCAGCCCCAAACAATATCCCTACCAGAGAACGGAGACGCGGGGAACTCTCAAAATGTAAATAAATTATACACAGAAAGGATTAGACAGAGAGACATTTAAAGCAATAGTTCTATTTCAAAGCTTATGGAACCTCTACACAAAAATGGGTATCAGTGCAGCCACTATGTATGTTTGTATGTATGTATACATGTATGACGTATGTATATGTTATATAGAGCCACTTGGGCAGCGCTGACAATATGAATACAAAAAAATTATATAAAGAGGACAAAATGGAAATGAAACATTAAAATTATGTACCTTAATTAGTATACAAACTTGGAACCTTGCGACGCGTTGAAAGAGGCCCCTTTCCCACAGAGCTTACATCTAGTTAGGTGGGTAACTATAGATACAAAGGAGGGCTTTATCTACTGTGCTGGAGCTATGAAAGGAAAGATGGAAGATTATATTTAAACCTAAAGATTGACCATTAACCCCTAGATCATGTTTTCCAACTTTCTGCACTCAGTAGGCAGTTTCCTGTTGCAATGTAGCTCTGCGTTGCCTCGTGTGATTACTTTTCCAGTTTGCAGACTCCAGCTATAATGGCTAGCACTATATACACTGCCACTGCAGTGAATCATTGCCATCTGCCAATGAGCCGTTGTAGAGTTAGTTGTGTGTGTGGTGTGTTTTTTAAGTAAATCCAGAGACAGGCGTAGGCAGGTAACATCATGGAATTCCACCTGCAGATCATTAGCTGGAGTTTTTGTGCTGCTGGGGTGGAGGACAAACAGAACTGGCAACTTTGTAAGACAAATTATCAATGTGTTTACCCTTCCAGATATCCCCCTTTATCTTTATAGAGAGCTATGGTGTTAGAGATGTACCAGGGACTCCATATCCATAGCTTGCTTAAGAAAAAGTTATCCGTAGCTGGTCTCTTGGATTTCTGGGCACAGCCGCCGAGTAATGGCCTGCTAGATGATGTCAAGGCATGTTTGATGAGTCATGGTCAATGAATGAGAAAGCTGAACAGGACGCCTCCTCTGCACATGTCAAACTCGTAAGCTTAAAGAGGGGACAGGAGAGCAGGGTAAGTATCTCGGTTCTGGATCACGGTGGTGGTGGGGGGTAAGTAATGTTTGTGAGGTCGGGGTTATTGGATTTGCAATTTTTTGGAGGGTTAAACATGAACTTTAAATCGTTTCTAGGAGGTTTTAGACACAGAAAAATCCATGTATATCCCGCGACTGCAATCCATCCTACCTGCTATAAGCAGTTACTTTTCTAGTGATCCTACACAAAAATCCAAGGACGCAAAGGTAGGAAAAACTTTTCTAGTAGGACAATCTAAACAGCTCCTCCTACTCTCCCTGATGTTGTCGGCTCAGTGTCAGACCCTTGCTAAGGCTGTGATTGAAAGTTTATTTGACACACGGATTTCCCTGATTCAGCATTCACATATAGGAGCTGCCACGCTGGCTTTTATTTGCTTTAAATGCTAAAATTAGCTTTTCTGCGCTGTGACTTCTATAGTGATAGCGATGGCAATGAACATCGGAATAGCAGGTTAAATTGTTTTCATTTCTTCTCTTTGATGCCGGAGACAATTCCAGGCCAAATCTCCCTTTTATATCAGATATGTTTACTGATGGTGGCTCCGGTCCAATTGCTTTCACTTGGCCCAGTTCGGTGTTTTTGCACTTCTAATTCCTGGGGTAGCTGGAACATGTGATGTGATACAGTTTCAGTAGTAGAGAGGGTTGATGATGTCATAGTTTGTGTTCATCTTGTCCCGGTGAGGTGGTATTTCTCCCTCTGACCCCAGATTTCAGGATTCTGTGTGTAACAAATAGTTGAGAGGAGACGGTGCGGTGTTCCAACAGATAACAGCGCAGGGGCAAGGAGCCAGCTAGGAACAAAAACGCCCCCAGGGGGAGGGAATATCAGGTATCTGGATCACAACATGAAAACTCCCTGATGTTACAATTGGTTGCCAAGTTACTGTCAACTTGTGAATTTCTCTGTTGAATAGGGACCATCAGGAGTCGGTTCAAGTGGGAAAGTAAAGCCAATCGCAGGGCAAGAAGGGGGGATAATCATCTGCTAGAGCCCTGAACTGGATCAAGGCTTTACGAAAAGTCAATTAATATTCCTTTACTCCCTTTTCCTTGTGCCTGTATCATTACATTAACCTGTGTCCCATACACTAGACACCTTGACAATCTATTGGTGGATTGGGGATTGCAGATATAAGGAGATGATCTGGGATGCTGACAGTTGCTCTTCAGACACTGACTAGATGGACGTATGCTTTATCAACCTTAATTACTATGTTACTATGAAACTGGTATACGCATAATGGGTAGGGCATAAAGTGTGGACTAGATGGACGTATGTCTTTATACAACCTCCATACTATGTTAATATGTAACTGTTATACGACATTATGGGTAGGGTATAAAGGTTGGACTAGATGGACGTATGTCTTATTCAACTTACATTACTATGTTACTAGTAACTGTTATACAGACATATGGGTAGGGCATAAGGTTGGACTAGATGGACGTATGTCTTTACACAACCCCAATACTATGTTACTATATAACTGTTATACAGACTATGGGTAGGTTATAAAGGTTGGACTAGATGGACGTATGTCTTTATCAAACCTTAATTACTATGTTACTATGTAACGTTTATACAGACATAATGGGTAGGGCAATAAAGGTTGGATCTAGATGGACGTAGTCTTTACACAACCTCCAATATATGTTACTATGTAAACTGTTATACAGACATAATGGGTAGGGCATAAAGGTTGGACTAGATGGACGTAGTCTTTATACAACCTCCAATACATGTTTACTATATAACTGTTTATTTACAGACATTATGGGTAGGTATAAAGGTTGGACTAGATGGACGTATGTCTTTATACAACCTCCAATACTATTTATATGTAAACTGTATAAGACATATGGGTAGGGATTAAGGTTGGACTAGATGGACGTATGTCTTTATACAACATCCAATACTATGTTACTATCTAACTGTATACAGGCATTATGGTAGGGTATAAAGGTTGGACTACATGGTCGTATGTCTTTATACAACCTCCAATACTACGTACTATGTAACTGTTATACAGACATTATGGGTAGGTATAAAGGTTGGACTAGATGGCGTATGTCTTTATACAACCTCCATATATGTTAGTATGTAACTGTTACACACATTAGTGGTAGGGTATAAAAGGTTGGACTAGATGGAACGTATGTCTTTATACAACTCCCAATACTATGTTTACTGTGTAACTGTTATACAGACATTATGGGTAGGGTAATAAGGTTGGACTAGATGGACGTATGTCTTTAATAACCTTAATTACTATGTTACTGTCCATAGAGAAACGCTTCTATTAATGTCCCCAATACAAAGTGAATGCACGGAGCTCTTTAATTTAGTGACATTGTTGCGTTCCTTCTCTGGCCCGTTGGCTCAGATGTCCCAAGAATGTTTTGGCTCAGGAATGTATGTGCTGGTAAGCTGACATCACGCACCCTCTTCTGTTCTGTCAGTCCCATTAGCCTGCCCTGTGCCACGCTCCTTTAAAGTCCTGTGATCGAACATGTGTTTGCCCGGATCCAATTTCTTTCTGTCTGCAAAAAATCCTGACCCCAGGCTTTACCATTGACTTTATGGCTGGGAACAATAGTTGTTTACTTGTCCTCTCCTTACTACAACTATAATGGGATACTACAATATAACGTTACTAACGGCTCATATTGGACCCTTTCACTGTGCTTTGATCACAACCCTACAGACTTATTTTTCATCTCTAGTTACAGATAAGGAATACTAGTGCGGTAAAAGGTTGGAAAATAAATGGATCTATCTAACTGTTCAGGCATTATGGGTAGGGTATAAAGGTTGGACTAGATGGACGTATGTCTTATACAACCTCCATAGTATGTTACTATGTAACTGATACAGACATTATGGGTAGGGTATAAAGGTTGGACAAGATGGACGATATGCTTATATACAACCTCCAATACTATGTTACTATGTAACTGTATACAGACATTAGGGTAGGTATAAGGTGGATTAGAGTGGACGTATGTCTTTATACACCTCCAATACTATGTTACCTATGTAACTGTTATACAGACGTTATGGGTTAGGGTATAAAGGTTGACTAGACGGACGTATGTCTTTTATATAAACCCCCAATACTATGTTACTATGTAACTGTTATACAGACCATATGGGTAGAGTATTAAGGTTGGACTAGATGGAGTCATGTCTTTAAACAACTCCAAACTATGTTACTATGTAACTGTTATACAGAAATTATGGGTAAGGTATAAAGGTTGGACTGATGACGTATGTCTTTAACACATCCAATACTAGTTACTATGTAAACGTTATACAGACTTATGGGTAGGGTATAAAGGTGGACTAGATGGCCGTATGTCTTTATACAACCTCCAATAACTATGTTACTATGTAAACTGTTATACAGACATATGGGTAGGGTATAAAGGTTGGACTAGATGGACGTATGGTCTTATACAACCTCCAATACTATGTTACTATCTAATGTATCGTTACAGCATTATGGGTAGGGTATAAAGGATGGACTAGATGGACGTTGTCTTTATACACCTCCCAATAGTATGTTACTATGTAACTGTTAGACAGGCATTATGGGTAGGGTATAAAGGTTGGACTAGATGGACGTATGTCTTTATACAACTCCAATACTATGTACTATTAAATGTTATACAGGGAATTATGGGTAGGGTATAAAGGATGTGACTAGATGGACTTGAGTCTTTAGACACCTCCAATACGTTATATTGTAACGTTTAGACAGGCATTATGGGTAGGGTAAAGGTTGGACTAGATGGATGTGGTCTTTATAAAACATCAATACTATGTTACTATGTAACGTGTTAGACAGGCATGATGGGTAAGGTATATAAGGTGGACTAGATGGACGGTATGTGCTTTATACCAACCTCCAATACTATGTTACTATGTAAACGTTATACAGACATTATGGGTAGGTATAAAAGGTTGGACTAGATGGAAGTATGTCTTTATAAAACCTCCAATACTATGTTACTATCTAACGTGTTATACAGCATTATGGGTAGGGTATAAAGGTATGGACTAGATGGACGTAGGTCTTTATACAACCTCAATACTGTTACTTATTGTAACTGTTACTACAGACATATGGGTAGGGTATAAGGTTGGATAGATGGACTATGTCTTTATACAACCTCCAATATGTTACTATGTAAACTATACAGACAATGATGGGTAGGGTATAAAGTTGGACTAGTGGACGCTGTCTTTATACAACTCCAATACTATGTTACTAGGTAACTGTTTTACAGACATTATGGGTAGGGGGGTTTAATAGTTGGACTAGATGGATGTATGTCTTTTATACAACCTCCATTACTATGTTATATTAACTGTTATACAGACATTATGGGTAGGGTATAAAGGTTGGACTAGATGGACGATAGTCTTATACAACCTCACATACTGGTACTATGTAACTGTTATACAGACATATGGGTAGGGTATCAAAGGTGGACTAGATGGAGAGTATTTCTTTATACAACCTCCCAATGCTATGTTATATCTAACTGTTTACAGACATTATGGGTACGGTATTAAAGGTTGGACTAGATGGACGTATGCTTTATTACAACCTCCAATACTATGGACTATGTAATGTTTAACGACATTTATGGGTAGGTATAAAGTTGGGACTGATGACGATGTCTTTATACAACCTCCATACTATGTTACTATGTAAACTGTTTATACAGACATTATGGGTAAGGGTATAAGGTTGAACTAGATGGACGTATGTCTTTATACAACCTCCAATACATGTACTATGTAACTGTTATACAGACATTATGGGGAGGGATGGGGGGGTTAAAGATGGACTATAGATTATATGTCTTTATACAACTTCCAATACTATGTAGATGTAAATGTTATTAGTTATACAGACATTATGGGTAGGGTATAAAGGTTGGACTAGATGGACGTATGTCTTTATACAACCTCCAATACTATGTTACTATGTAACTGTTAGACAGGCATTATGGGTAGGGTGTAAAGGTTGGACTAGATGGACGTATGTCTTTATACAACCCCCAATACCTACGCCCCATCTAGTCCACCTTTATACCCTACCCTAATGTCTGTAAAACAGTTACAATAGTAACAAGTGATTGGAGGTTGTAAAAGACACACGTCCATCTAGTCCAACCTTATACCTACCCATAATGTCTGTAAACAGTTCATAGTAACATAGTATTGGAAGTTGTATAAAGACATTACATCATCTAGTCCATCTTTATTACCCTACCCATAATGTCGTATAACAGTTACATAGTAAACATAGTATTGGAGTTGTAAAAGACACTACGTCCATCTAGTCCAACCTTATACCCTACCCATAATGTCTGTATAACATTACATATAACTAGTTTGGAGGTTGTATAAAGAAATACGTCCATCTAGTCCCAACTTTATACCCAGACCCATAATGTCGTGTATAACGTCCATAGTAAAATAGTATTGGAGGTTGTATAAAGACATACGTCCATCTAGTCCAACCTTTTATACCGTACCCATAATGTCGTAAACAGTTAGATAGTAAATAGATATGGAGGTTGTATAAAGACATACGTCCATCTGTCAACCTTTATACCCTACCCATATGTCGTATAACAGTTACATAGTAACAAGTATTGAGGTTGTATAAGAACATACGTCCATCTAGTCCAACCTTTATACCCTACCCATAATGTCTGTATAACAGTTACATAGTAACATAGTAATGGAGGTTGTATTAAAGAATACTCCCTCTAGTCCAACCTTATACCCTACCCATAATGTCTGTATAACAGTTACATAGTAACATAGTATGAGGTTGTATAAAGACAGACGTCTCATCTAGTCCAACCTTATACCCTACCCAATTCTGTATAAACAGTTACATAGTAACATAGTATTGGGAGGTTGTATAAAAGACATAGTCCATCTAGTCCAACCTATAACCCTACCCATAATGTCTGTTAAAACAGTTAAATAGTAACATAGTATTGGAGGTTGTATAAAGACATACGTCCATCTAGTCCCCTTTATACCCTACCATAATGCTCTGTATACACAGTTACATAGTAACTAGTATTGGAGGTGTGTATAAAGACATAACACGTCCATCTATCCAACCTTATAACCTACCCATAATGTCTGTATAACAGTTACATAGTAAAAGTATGAGGGTTGTATAAAAGACATACGTCCATCTAGTCCAACCTGTTTACCTACCCATAATGCTGTCTTAACAGTTAGATAGTAACATAGTATTGGAGGTTGTATAAAGACAACATCCATCTAGTCCAACCTTTTAACCCTACCCATAATGTCTGTCTAACAGTTACATAGTAACATAGTATTGGAGGTTGTATAAAGACATACGTACCCTAGTCCACCTTTATACCCTACCCATAATGCCTGTATAACAGTTAAAGTAACATAGTATTGGAGGTTGTATAAAGACATACGTCCATCTAGTCCAACCTTATTTACCCTACCCATAATGCCTGTCTAAAGTTACATAGTTAACATAGTATTGGAGGTGTTAAAGACATACGTCCATCTAGTCCATCCTTTATACCCTACCATAATGTCCTGTATAACAGTTAGATAGTACATAGTATTGGAGGTTGTTAGAAAGACATACGTCCATCTAGTCCAACTTTATACCCTACCCATAATGCTGTTAACAGTTACATAGTAACATAGTATTGGAGGTGGTATAAAGACATACGTCCATCTAGTCCACCTTTATACCCTACCCATAAGGTCTGTAAACATTATATAGTAACATAGTATTGGATGTTGTTAAAGACATACGTCCATAGTCAACCTTTTATACCCTACCCATAATGTCTGTAAACAGTTACATAGTAACATAGTATTGGAGGTTGTATACAAAGACATACGTCCATCTAGCCATCCTTATACTCTACCCATAATGCTGTATAACAGTTAATAGTAACATAGTTTGGGTATTTAAAGACATACGTCCATCTATCAAACCTTTATACCCTACCCATAAGTCTGTATAACAGGTACATAAACATAGTATTGGAGGTTGTATAAAGACTACGTCCATCAATCCAACCTTTATACCCTACCCATAAATGTCTGTATAACAGTTACAAGTAACATAGTATTGGAGGTTGTATAAAAGACATACGTCCATCTGTCCAACCTTTATACCTACCCATAATGTCTGTATAACAGTACATAGTACATAGTTTGGAGGTTGTATAAAGACATACGTCCATATAGTCCAAAAACCTTTATTACCCATACCCATAATGCCTGTATAACTAGACATTGAGATAGATCCATTTATTTCCAACCTTTTACGCATAGTTATCTAGTAATAGAGATGAAAAATAAGATCTGTAGGGTTGTGATCAAAGCACAGTGAAGGGTCCAATATGAGCCGTTAGTAACGTTATATTGTAAGATCCATAATAGATTGTAGTAAGGAGAGGGACAAGTAAAACAACTATTGTTCCCAGCCATAAAAGTCAATGGAAAAGCCTGGGGTCAGGATTTTTTGCAACAGAAAGAAAGAAATTGGATCCTGGCAAACACATGTTCGTCACAGGACTTTAAAGGGCGATGGACACAGGAAGCTAATTGATCTGACAGAACAGAAGAGGGTGCGTGATGTCAGCACCACAATAACAATTCCTGAGCCAAAACATTCTGGGACATCTGAGCCCAACAGGGCCAGAGAAAGGAACGCAACAATGTCAGTCTAAATTATAAGAGCTCCGTGCATTCACTTTGTATTGGGGACATTAAATAGAAGCGTTCTCTATGGACAGTAACATAGTAATTAAGGTTGATTAAAGACATACGTTCCATCTAGTCCAACCTTATTACCCTACCCATAATGTCTGTATAACAGTTACACAGTAACATAGTATTGGAGGTTGTATAAGAGACATACGTCCATCTAGTCCAACCCTTTATACCCTACCATAATGTCTGTGTAACATTACATACTAACATATATGGAGGTTGTATAAAGACATACGCCATCTAGTCCCACCTTTATACCTACCCATAATGTCTGTATAACAGTTACATAGTACGTAGTATTGGAGGTTGTATAAAAGACATACGACCATTAGTCCAACCTTTATACCCTACCCTAATGCCTGATAACAGTTAGATAGTAACATAGTATTGGAGGTTGTATAAAGACATACGGCCATCTAGTCCAACCTTATACCCTACCCATATGTCTTATAACAGTTACATAGTAACATAGTATATTGGAGGTTGTATAAAGACATACGTCATCTAGTCCAACCTTTATTACCTACCCATAATGTCTGTATAAACAGTTATATAGTAACAATAGTATTGGAGGTTGTATAAAGGCATACGTCCTCTAGTCCAACCTTTATGCCCTACCCATTATGTCTGTATAACAATTACATAGTAACATAGTATTGGAGGTTGTGTAAAGACATACGTCCACTAGAGTCCACACCTTTATTGCCCTACCCATGTATGTCTGTATAAAGTTACATAGTAACATAGTAATTAAGGTTGAATAAGACTACGTCCATCTAGTCCAACCTTTATAACCACCATATGTCTGTATAACAGTTATATAGTAACATAGTATTGGAGGTTGTGTAAAGACATACGTCCATCTAGTCCAACCTTTATGCCCTAACCCTATATGTCTGTATAACAGTGTACAATAGTAACATAGTAATAAGGTTGAATAAGACATACGTCCATCTAGTCCAACCTTTATACCCTACCCATAATGTCTGTATAACAGTACATAGTAACATAGTATGGAGGTTGTATAAAGACATACGTCCATCTAGTCCACTTTATGCCACCCATTATCTGTATAACAGTTACATAGTAACATAGTAATAGTAAGGTTGAATAAGACTACGTCCATCTAGTCCAGTGTCTGAAGAGCAACTGTCAGCATCCCAGATCTCTCCTTATATCTGCAATCCACCAATCCACCACATAGATTGTGCAAGTGGTTCTAGTGTATGGACAGGTTAATGTAATGATACAGGCACAAAGAAAGGAGTGAAGGAATATTAATTGACTTTCTGTAAAGCCTTTGATCCAGTTCAGGGCTCTAGCAGATGATTATCCCCCCTTGCCCTGCGATTGGCTTTACTTCTCCCACTTGAACCGACTCCTGATGGTCCCTATTCAACAGAGAGAATTCACAAGATTGACAGTAAACTTGGCAACCAAATGGTAACCACTCAGGGAGTTTTCATGTTGTGATCCAGATACCGATATTTCCCCCCTGGGGGCGTTTTTGTTCCTAGCTGGCTCCTTGCACCCTGCGCTGTATTCTGTTGGAACACGCACCGTCTCCTCTCACTAGTATGTTACAAACAGAATCCTGAAATCTGGGGTCAGAGGGAGAAATACCACCTAGCACGGGACAAGATGAACACAAACTATGACATTATAACCCTCTCTACCTGACAACTGTATCACATCACATGGTTCCAGCTACCCCAGGAATTAGAATGCAAAAACACCGACTGGGCCAAGTGAAAGCATTGGACCGGAGCCACCAATCAGTAAACATATACTGATAATTAAAAGGGAGATTTGGCCTGGAATTGTCTCCTGCATCAAAGAGAAAGAAATGAAAACCAATTTAACCTGCTATTCCGATGTCATTGCCATCGCTATCACTATAGAAGTCACAGCGCAGAAAAGCTAATTTTAGCATTTAAAGCAAATAACAGCCAGCGTGGCAGCTCCTATAGTGAATGCTGAATCAGGGAAACCGTGTGTCAAATAAACTTTCATCACAGCCTTAGCAAGGGTCTGACATGAGCCGACAACACAGGGAGAGTAGGAGGAGCTGTTTAGATTGTCCTGCACTGAGAAAGTTTTTCCTACCTTTGCAGTCCTTGGATTTTTGTGTAGAATCACTAAGAAAAGAACTGCTATAGCAGGTAGGATCGGATTGCAGTGCGGGATTACATGGGATTTTTTCTGGTTAAAAACCTCTCAGAAACGATTTAAAGTTCATGTTTAACCCTCCAAAAAATGCAAATCCAATAACCCCGACCTCACAAACATTACTACCCCCCACACCACCCGTGATCCAGACCGAGATACTTACCCTGCTCTCCTGTCCTCTTTAAGCTTACGAGTTTGTACAGTGTGCAGAGGAGGCGTCCTGTTCAGCTTTCTCATTCATTGACCATGAATATCAAACATGGCCTTGACATCATCTAGCAGGCCATTAACTGGCGGCTGTGCCCAGAAAATCCAAGAGACCAGCTAAGGATAACTTTTTCTTTAAGCAAGCTATGGATATGGAGTCCTGGTACACTGTTCTAAACCATAGCTCTCTATAAGGATAAAGGGGGATATCTGGAAGGGTAAACACATTATTTGTTTACAAAGTTGCCAGTTCTGTTGTTCCTCACCCCAGAGCACAAAACTCCAGGCTAATGATCTGCAGGTGGAATTCCATGTGGTACCTGCCTACGCCTGTGCTCTGGATTTACTTAAAAACACAACACACACACAACTAACTCTACGGCTCATTGGCAGATGGCAATGATTACTGCAGTGGCAGGTGTATATAGTGCTAGCCATTATAGCTGGAGGTCTGCAAACTGGAAAAGTAATGCACAGGCAACCGTCAGAGCACATTGCAACAGGAAACTGGCCTACTGAGTGCAAAAGTTGGAAACAAAATGACTAGTGGTTAATGGTCAATCTTTAGGTTTAAATATAATCTTCCATCTTTCCTTTCAGAGCTCCAGCACAGTAGATAAAGCCTCCCTTTGTATCATACGTTACCCACCTAACTAGATGTAAGCTCTGTGGAGAAGGGCCTCTTTCAACGCGTCGCAAGGTCCAAGTTTGTATACTAATTAAGGTACATAATTATTAATGTTATCATTTCCTTTTTGTCCTCTTTATATAATTTTTTTGTATTCAATATTGTCAGCGCTGCCATGCTCTATATAACATATACATAAGTCATACATGTATACATACATACAAACATACATAGTGGCTGCACTGAGGACCCATTTTGTGGTAGAAGTTCCATAAGCTTAAATAGAACTATTGCTTAAATGTCTCTCTGTCTAATTCCTTTCTGTGTATAATTTATTTACATTTGAGAGTTCCGCGTCTCCGTCTCTTGGTAGGATATTGTTTGGGTGTGCTGAGAAACTAAACGAGCGCAAATCATTATTATCAAAAATAGTCGTTTTATAAGATGAGGGCTTTTTATTATTAAGTTATTGTTTTTCTAAATATATATAATATATATACATACATGTGTGAGTGTGTAACGAGAAAACTTCCACGGAAATAACAAAAATGCCTCGAGTTTGCTAAGTCCAGTACACCACTCACAGTTGGTTCTATGTAATAATTCGATGCACACGGAGATGTCTATGACCCGCGGTCCAAGCCATTATATAACATGGAAGTGATATATAGCTCAGGGTAACATTGTTTCCATCACCTAAAATCGGGGTCAACATGTGCAATTGATATTCCTAAAGGGAAATATGGATGGCCAGATGATATTATAAATTAAATATTACACTGTGTATAGAAGGTGAAGAAGCGTACATTTTCTATAGTTGTCAAATTTTTAGGGCTGTACCGTGATTACCAAAGTATGTAAAGCTTTGAGTGTTGAGCGGTGAGGGCTCACTAATAATGAGTGAAGTCTGACACTTAGGGAATTCACTGGAGGTATTTAATGGGATCTGATACTCTACAAGTACTTGTTATCAGGGGGATACACAGATTTGATATGAGTGTTGGTTGTATGTATGCAGAAATCTTCCCTGGGGAATAACATGTGTATGATTAACAAGCAGTAGTGGGAGTATCGAGGGCCTCGGAGCTACGTTAAAATGTGCGTTTGATAGACCTGCATGTTGCAACCTGTCTCAAAACATGATAACCGAGAGAAAAGACACAAAACTGGTGGACACAAGCGAGGGGGACAAACAGACAAACGAAATCACAAAAACAGCAGAGGTGTGAAATTGTCTCACGTGTCTAGGATTCTACAGAATACAACCGAAATAACAGAAGGACAGGACCGTATAACAGAATGACAGGACAGAATAACAAGAATGACGGACAGAATACAGAATGACAGACAGGAAAACAAAATGACAAAGAATAAACATAATAACAGGACAGAATAACAGAATGACAGGACGAATAACAAAATGCAGGACAGAATAACAGAATGACAGGACGAATAACAGAATGACAGGACGGAATGGACAGAATGACAGGACAGAATAACAAAATGACAGGACAGAATAACAGAATGACAAGACAGGAATAACAGAATGACAGGACAGAATAACAAAATGACAGGACAGAATAACAATGGACAGGACAGGAATAACAAAATGACAGGACAGAACAGAATGACAGGCCAGAATGACAGGACAGAAGACAGACAAGACAAAAAAATACAGACAGAATAATAGAAACAGACAGAATAACAGACGGTTTTTCATTCACGGAGAGAATATTTATCTCTTTATTCTAGGTTATCAAACATGCCCTGATACTCTTTGTGTTTAGCCAGGAGGCTTGACATTACACAGAACAAGACAGTAATATCCCATCTATATAAATAACTCACAGAAATGTAACATACGAGAAGCCCATGCTGGGACTGGTTATAGTTATTGCCTCCTACATGTTTTGATCAAATTCCAGCCTTTGAATTCACCTAATTCCTTTATTATCATTTGGCAATGAGACGTATTTGTCTCTGATAAACGATCCTGAATTGCGGTTGGAAACCAATTTCCGTAAGCAACTTCCTATAAATACCCACTCGTGAGGAATTCTTGGTGCTTCTAATTTAGAATGAACATTTCGACAAAGCCCAAGCATGTAAAGAGTAAAGGCCAATCAAAGCCAAACGAAGAGATGCGAACTGGAAAACCTCCCCTTATCTAATGGGAGTCAATAAGCAAATATTGCATGTCACAGCAAAACATTCCATTAAAGAGGTCAACATACTCGACACACAGTGTATGACAAGTAGTGATGGCCCGGGTTCGGATCCGCGGCGGATTTTACTTCGTTGGCGAACGGCGGATTTTCGGGGTTTCCGCCTTCCAACTTTTCCGAACACGTTTTCGAAAATTTTAAATTACGAGGATTCTCATATTTTCGAAAACTGGCGTGAAAATACATATTTTCGAAGAATCCTCGTATTTTCGAGGATTTTTGTCATTTTAATGGGTCCGCTCGCGGATTTTCGAATTTTTTGCCCTGAAGACAATAAAAAACTGGAGCCAATTAAAAGGGAAGTTCTTTGATTGGTACAGTTCAAAAGTGTTTCACGTGAAGTGTTGGCTTAATACGCAAGCACGTACGCCAAAAACCGTACCATGGTTTCCAGTGCCCTTTAAAAAGATGGAATATTAACCAGGTATCAGAACCAGAACATTGGTTATCAATAGAAGGTTAAAGAAAAAACCTAAATTCCAATTTTCTGCTGTTCAAGTTCAAGTTGCCCTTAAAATATTTACCGGAGGAAAATCAACATGGTCCGTCCGTCTGTCCGTAGGCTTCCTCACCTGCTGATTTTCCCCCATTTCTTTTACGACCATTTACTCTGTTTCCTACCCCCTTTAGAGCCCCCATAAAGAATGCTTTGTTCAAATAAATACGATATCCCGTAAAATAAACAGAGACAAAGAATAGCAGCATTTAGGGTCTTTCCAGCAGCGCGTTAATGTGGAATTTCCCGTATCGCACCACAAGGCGAAATCCATTCCCTCTGATTATACAGGAAATTTACTGTCAAACCTTCACCTTAGAATAATGAGAGTTTCGGTTTCCAGCACTGTGTTATGGGCTGTTTTTAGGGTAGAAAAGACGTTTTTTCCAGGACCGAAAGCCTACATAGGGGCAACTAGGGCAGAATGTCACATCACACACTATTCTTCATTAAACTTTATTTTACTGGACAACTATCCAGCACTACAATGAACTACAATCCCAGCAACCCTGGAGCAAGAACGTTTAACATGTCAAACTCTATTTGATTTCCAAGTACTATCATACCCAGCATTTAATAATATTGGGTATCACAGCATCTATCGTCAATAAGTAAAAAGCTAACCCAGTATTTCTTTAAACACATTTTAAAAAGTGGTAACTCAATATGGCAGCTCCTGGCCATATATATAAATACAAATGTACAGAGATGTAATGTTCTAACATCACTGATGCTACAACCTTGCTCTTAGATGTATAGGAACTACAACTCCCAGCATGCATATAGTTTCCAAAAACATCTGGATTGTCAGGGTTCAACATCACTGTTCTATACACATGGTAAGCTATACCGTCATACTGTACTGTCTAAGTGAATAAAATATGGCAGCTCCCACCCATATGTATAAAATATACAGAGAAGGAATGTTCTGTACACACAATAAGCATACCCTCCTACGGTACTGTCTAAGGAAACAATATGGCAGCTCCCACCCATATGTATAAATATACAGAGAAGGAATGTTCTGTACACACAATAAGCTAACCCTCATACTGTACTGTCTAAGTAAATCAATATGGCAGCTCCCACCTATATGTATAAATATACAGAGAAGAATGTTCTGTACACAACAATAAGCTATACACTCATATGTACTGTCTAAGGGAAACAATTGGCAGCTCCCACCATAGTATAAATATAAATATACAGAGAAGGAATGTTCTGTGTACATACAATAAGCTATACCCTCATACTGTACTGTCTAAGGGGACCAATATGGCAGCTTCCACCCCATATTGTATAAATTAAAATTACAGGAAGGATGTTCTGTACATACAATAAGCTATGCACTCATCTGTACTGTCTAAGGGAAAACATATGGCAGCTCCCACCCATATGTATAAATATACAGAGAAGGAGTTCTGTACACACAATAATCTATACCCTCATACTGTAATGTCTAAGGGAAACCAATATGCAGCTCCCACCATAGTATAATATACAGAGAAGGAATGTTCTGCACATACAATAGCTATAAACCTCATATTGTACTGTCTAAGGGAACCATATGGCTGCTCCCACCCATATGTATAAATATAAATATACAGAGAGGATGTCTGTACACACAATAAGCTATACCCTCTACTGTACTTTCTAAGGGAAACAATATGCAGCTCCCACCCATATGTGTAAAATATACAGAGAAGTAATGTTCTGCACACACATTAAGCTATACCCTAATACTGTACTGTTTAGGGAAACAATATGGCAGCTCCAACCCATATGTTAATAGATATCATATACAGAGAAAGAATGTTCTGTACATACAATAAGCTATACCCTCATACTGTACTGTCTAAGGGAAACACTATGGCAGCTCCCACCCATATGTATAAATATAAATATACAGAGAAGGAATGTTCTGTACACACAATAAGCTATACCCTCATACTGTACTGTCTAAGGAAACAATATGGCAGCTCCCACCATACAGTATGTATAAATATAAATATACAGAGAAGGATGTTCTGTACATACAATAAGCTATACCCTCATACTTACTGTCTAAGGGAAACAATATGGCAGCTCCCACCCTTAGTATAAATATAAATATACAGAGAAGGAATGTTCTGTACACACAATAAGCTATACCCTCATACTGTACTGTCTAGAGGAAACAATATGACAGCTCCCACCCATATGTCAAAATATATAAATATACAGAAAAGGAATGTCTGTACATACAATAAGCTATACCCTCATACTGTACTGTCTAAGGGAAACAGTATGGCAGCTCCCACCCATATGTATAATAAAATATACAGAGAAGGAATGTTCAGTACATGCCAGACTTCAGCATCTGAATTTGAAGATTCCCTAAGTCCCTGCTGCTCTTGTTAACTTTGGTATTGGCCCTTAGTGTTTAAAATCACATAAACTTTTTAACCAATATTTGACATTCTGTTACCTATAGTTTAATGGGGCCCATAGATGAACCATATGGTGTATGATATTACATGTGCGGTCAATATTGGTCTGACAATTTTTTTTAATTGTGTCGATTGTGGAGAATATTGGACAAACTCAGATCAAATCCTACATATTTGACACCTGCAGGTAAGATTAATACCAATCTACACAAAATTAAAATTTACAGAGCGTTTAAAAAATGTGACAATATAATAAATCTGCAGTAGCCTTACATCTGATCTCTCTAATAATTCTCTTTTCACTCCTTGTCTACATTGTCAGCTCCTATAAACCACACCAAATCATTTATAATATCAGATTTGATACCAGGATTTACAGATGCCTAAACTCATAAACAAAAAAGTCTTCTCGCAACCAAATGGATATAAAATGTATCTAAAGATCATTAACCTTGAAAGCAGCCTTATGTTACCTATGTTCATGGGTCAAAAAGCAACATTTCATTAAAGAGATACAATGTTAACAAGCATTCCCAGATCCTCACAAGAAAGGTGACGGAGCAGGTAGGGCAAACTGTATAAATCTATTCTGGGATAACAGGACCCCACAATGTATTGGTAACCTGCCCCTCACACCTGAAGGTTAGGGGCAATGGGGGAAAAAACATTATACAAAGTGTGGTCCCGAGGTCTGAAACACTAAATAATCTAAAAAGTTCAACTGCCAAACTTTCCCCTTAATAATCCAATAATAATTAAAAAAAATAAAAATTCTATTAGTATCTTAATCCCATATTGTATCTTATTGTGCATCTTCCCAACAACATCAACATCCGTACCACAAAAATGTGCCAGCAGAAGGGGCATTGTTCATGCAATCTGTGAACTAAGAAGCCTTGGAATTCAGGGTTGTAAAAGGAGAGGGGGTTGGAACAGCCAACAAAGGGTTAACCTTGCATATGGTGAAAATTTATTTTCTTTACAATCAGGGCTTAAAGCAACTTTTGGTTTACAATGATATAGAAAAGTAAATCGGAAGAGAGAAAAAAAAAACCTCCCAGTCCTCCCTGAAAGTTCTTTCTTTACCTTTCTTTTTTTTTTTTAATGTTTTCACTTGCAAGTTAAGATTCCCACGGATTACAAGCTGTCAATCAAGCATTTGCTATTGGTTAAGAAGTGAAGTGTTCGGCAAAGTTTTGAGCTTCTCCCAGTGAGATGTGTAGTTCTGTACAACACACAGAGGGACATGCAATATATTTTCGCTACGCAAACTAACGTGCGCTCGTTCCGTAAATGTATTAACCACTTTGCGACCGTTAATACATCGCGAAAACGCTAGCGGTAAGTTGCGACCTTTTGCGCGTATTTTTAAAGCCACCACTGAAGAGGCGTACTGTCTCGCAAAAAACGAACGCAAAAATCGGCGAAAATTTTTGCGCTACGCAAGAAAAAAAATTTGCGACATGGCAGTGCTAAAACCTTCGCTAACCTTAGTACATGGGTTAGCGTGATTTTAGCGTTATTTTCTCGTTAGCGCAGGATATTGTATCTCCCTGACCTGTCTGGACACTGCCACTTCTTAGATATTGATCAGGGGAGGGGAAATCGATTGAAAATAACTATCTGAGGTATGGAACAATCTTTACTTTCCTTATAAACACCTTCATTTCAGGTCATTTTATATTAACCCCAAGTGATATTCTGGTTTTTTTTTCTCCGTAACTCTAAATATTTCATAAATCCCACCGCTATCGTATACATGTAAATAATAAAAAACTACACATGAAGCGGTCGTTCCTTCCAGTCTTCGAGATCTCCTAACAAAAACGGTTCAGGACTCAGAATTTGATGGCATAACACCGCAAGCGCCTTTTCCAAATCGCGAGGAACAACGGTCACTGTAAGGAGACCAGAATGAAATTAAAATGTTCTCCGAGTGTCCCCATCACCAAGTACTATGCAGCACCTTCCCATTGGTTAAAAAGAAAATCAAACCAGGATTTGTTTAAAAGGTGAACGTGACAGGGCGTAAGATGAGATACGTGCCCCTTTTAGATTTCTCTGCCACTGGCAGCGGCTGCAGTTAAAGTAAAACTTAACAGCCAGTCAAACCATCATCCGATGCCGTCTGTTTGCTAAGCAATAGTAGAGCTTTGTGGTTCCATCCTCACACCTTGAAGTAAGTTATGAGCCCTTTGTGAGTATAAGGGAAGGAAAAACAGAGATCGGATTTGCAGGAAATATAAAACAATTCTCCTGTCTATGGAACCTGGATCCCCCCCCCCCTTTTGGTGAAAACACAATCAGGCATTGTTAAAAGCGGAAGAAAGCACAGTGACAGATGAATTAGCAAGGCCCCTTCTAGGAAGGCAGTAAACAAGACCCCATTGAGAGCTGATCTTTTCTGTATTTTCTAAAGATAGGGGTTTTTTTTTTTTTAATTCTAAAGAGCTGAGAGTTCAAATTAAACAATCGAGTGTAAAGTCTCCCCAGTCCACATGAGTCTACAGGGTGTGTGAACGGTGCACAGGAAGGATGGGGTTAACTAGGAGAAGATGAATAAAAGGCGATGGAATAATCTCTGTCTTCTTACAGAGAGAGGGGCACACAATGAGTGGATGGTCCCATCAAAGGACGAATGATGAGCCAAGAGTCGCCCTTGTTTTTATAAAGAGCTAATTTTGTTTCAGAAAGGAAAAAGAGGATTTCAGGGAGTCAATAGAAATATGAAAAGGAAGGAACCATTCTTGGTCATTGTCGGGGGACCCAGTGTGTTAATTGCAGACTGGACCTCAGTGAAGTCATCGCTGCACCAAATGTTTGAAAAAAACTGAATTTGGGGAACTGTAGACGAGCGGCCATCTGGGCGGAAGAGAACAGTGGGTCACTTTCTGTTCCCAAACTATCACTGTCCCTTTATGTTCCCCCCCCTTTATCCAAAAATAGCCCCCCTGCGTGGGAATTATCCCCCCCAGAACAAGGAGACCAGAGGAGAAAAGGATCTTGGGAACAATTAGCGTCCAGTTACACTAACCCTTGTATGTAAGGAACAGTGACAAACTGGCTATATAGGGTAAAAGCCATTGGAAATTTTTTTCCCACTCATCAGTGATGGTTGTCAGGGCACATGATTCCCCTCTGTAATAGAAGTAATTAGCGCGCAGCCATGCTTGGGACTGATTACCGACGCGCTTGCGGAATCCAAAGACGCTCTTAATATCGCTTACAAAATTTGTATTGATTGGCCCCGGAAAGGACAGAGTTTACAGACATTACCGCGATGATCGAAACTTTCTGTTTTCTTTCAGCCACTTTGCTAAACATTCGATTTTTTTTTCCCTCCCTCTTCTGAAAAGGGGCCACAAGCCATAAATCCCCAGTCAGGATCAGATGACACACACCACACACACACAAACACACCACACAGCTCGCACATCATTTGAAAACATGAACAGAACCACTTAGCCTTGTTACACCCATCTAAAGTCATGGGCTGGATGTGTGGCCGTCGGACAATACAGGCCACACCCAAAAGGCTATTCTTATAGGATGCAAAATAATAAAATTCCTCTGAGCACGTGCAACTCTGTATCTGGGTCAGTGACCCACTCTGTAGTAAAAGTTAAAACCTGCACAAATTCCAGCTCTGTGAGCAATTCTAGAATTCACACAGGTCCTTTTAGTTTAGCTTTATAGTTTAGTGCTAGTAATTTTATTGGAAGGGGGACACTATTCTATAATTCGCTGTAGCTTACTGTTTTCATATAACAACAAAAACATTGTTAAAGCGATTTTCTCCCGTAGGACCAAAAAAAAAATCAAACCCACCAAGTGCACACGCGAGTCAGTGGAATGAGGGGTTAATAAACGGAAGAATGCATAAGATTAAGGCCTGAGATTTATTCAGCGTGGTTAAAGATTCCTGTAGTTTTCCGTGTCAATCCTTTTGGCCTTTCTTGTGTCACCATTAAGTTACAAGAAAGATAAGCGATTCCACCTTTGATTATACAAAGTAGCACTTTGCGGTTGGAAGAAGGTCAGAGGGGTGGGTCTGTCCGAGTCTCTTTCCATATTAAATCCCATGGAAAGGTGAAAATGATTATACATGTGAAATATACTATCAGTTTGACTGTTGGTAGTGGGGTTATTAAAGGCGCAATCGGGGGCTGGCTTAAATGTCCGCTGCCTTTCTGCTGCTAAAAGATACAAAAACAGTCGCAGAAACCATTTCACGTAACTTATAACCCCCTTCGTTTATCTTTACAAACGACGATTATTTAAATACCGCGTGAAGCACATACTACAGGTAACAATCCTGTAGGCAGCTTCTAATTTCTAGATACCATAGTGAGATCTTATTGAAATCTTAAAGAAATCAAAGAGTGAAATATTTAACATAATAACTTTTTCATTTTGTTCAGATAAACTTAATTGACTGGAGGGGTATTTGTGTTTTTTACAAGTTACCATAAATTCCTTTCCAGTAAACTGTACCCAGGGTGTGATTTAAACTCTAGGGGGCATATTTATAAAGGTTTGTTAAATTTTTTACCTTCTTAACGCCGCTTTTTCGCAAATGTGGACTTGTTCGCTATTTATAAAGCAGTGATAACCAGTTGGCGAAAGGTCCTTACCGCTAATTTTCACCAATAATCGCTGCGGTAAACCGCTCAATCATATTATTAAATGGGAAATGTGTATTTTTGCGTTAAGTTCAGCCATTCCAATTCGCCAAGTATGAAGTGGCGAAAACGCATAAGTGACCATTTATTAGCTGCCAATGGGGCCAGGAAGGTGTCGGTACATTGTGAGAGGTTTCTCAATACTAATAAGTACTCAGGGGGGTGTTAGACTATTTTCCAGCATTACTTAATACTATCTGAGATTTCGCCATTTTTAAGGTTATTTTTCGCCTTTTAAAGATCTTTTTTTTTTTTTAAGGTTCCAACTTTCTTATTTACCAGTAAAGTGAAATGGGGGTCTGACGGACATATTATAATGGGTTATTTTTCCTTTTTTCCCCATCAGCCTTACATTCATTCTTAAAACTGTCAACTTTTCCTTTCATCAAAGTTATTAAAAAGGCGAATTTTCATCAAAAGGGAAAATTATGTAGCGAAAAGTAACAATAATAATGCTGAAAAGCTCAGCAACATATGATGGTAAATAGGTAATTACCCCTGGTGGGTTTTCAAAGTAGTATTAAATTGGTTACACTGAACACTACGGTATCTTGTTATTTAAAAATAGCCTAACACATGTGGTGTTTTTTCAGCCAAGATCTAATAAATAGTGTAAAGGTTGCCCATAACATCTATCAATGGACATCGCGTGAGCGCTCGGTCGGGTAGTAAACTCTTTGATGATTAATGGGCACCTTAACTCAAAGGCGAATTTTCTCTATTTTGTTAAAGGATTTTTTTTTTGAATGACTTATTTCAGCAAACTGCAGCTAATTATCTGCCAGTTCCATTAATAAGGGAACATCCATAGTGCTGGTAGAGAAATAGTCATGTAATGAACATTCCAGTAAGTAATGATGTTTGGCGAAAATTCTGGTAAAACTGCAAAAAAATGCAACAAAAGGGAGAAAGGGGCAAAAAAGGCGAAATTCCCCTATTGATAAATAGCTTATATTTAAAAAATGACAAAAATAGCTCTGATATACACAGAGAGCAATCTCTCTTATCGCAGTGATACCGCACTTAACGCAATGAACAAGGCGAAAATTATCGCCACACATCGCATCAGCGATACTTTACTGCAAAGGCGAAAGCGAAAATTAGCGCTAGAGTTTATAAATATCCCCCTAGTTCCGCACTCTGGGGGTACAGCTGAACATACCTGTTGGATGCCTCGTCACTCTCTCTGCACTTACCCACAGCCACTGAAACAACTGATGCCCTTCCAATGGGAAGGCAAGCTTCATCATCCCATTGGTCTTACAGATCTGCAAGGTCTGTAATTTCTCAAAGATCGCACACAGTTCCGAGCGCTCTACCTGCACACAGCGTACACACAGCGTATACACTGTCCCACAACCACGGACCTCTATACTTTATTACGGGTATTTTCCAGAAATACCGCAAGGCTGGCAGAAATGTTTGCCGACTTCGCAATCGCGCGATCGCACGTGTGTACGAACCTTTAGGCTCTCCCCTGGGTACAGCTTACAGGAGCGGAGGTTTATTTTGACTTCTGTATCTTTAATATAAAAATACAATATTATATTTGTTTTATGTTTTGTTAATATATTATGTCAATTTATTTTAAACGTTATTACTTATCATAGGACAATCACGCTCTCTCTACTGTGCGATGTGTCAGCATTTCAGTTAAAATCCTCCGAATTTGCAGCTGAACGATAATAGACATAGAATCTAGGATTACATAGTGTCACCTCCCTTCATGGAGGTGACCAATGCCAGAAAGAAATGGGATCCAGCCAGAAGGTTGGGAGGGAGAGCCCTGTAGGAGAGCGGAATATTATGGTTTAGTGCAGGTCCAAGAACCAGCAGTGAGAAAATAAATGTTCCCAGACATTGTCTACTGTGATATCAATATTACAACCTGACCAGAACCCCAGTGTGTCTACTACTGGACATCAACTGGACTGGTTCCAGCAGGTGCAGGACAAGGAAATAGGGGGTATAGCTTATGTATGTACAGAACATCCTTCTCTGATATTATACATATGGGTGGGAGCTGCCATAGTGTTTCCCTTAGACAGTACAGTATAAGGGTATAGCTCTTGTTGTACATGAAACATTCCTTCTCTGTATATTTATACATATGGGGGGAGCTGCCATATTGTTTCCCTTAGACAGTACAGTATGAGGGTAATAGCTTATTGTGTGTACAGAACATTCCCTGCTGTATATTTTATTATACATATGGGTGGGAGCTGCCATATTGTTTCCCTAGCAGTACAGTATGAGGGTATAGATTATTGTATGTACGAACATTCCTTCTCTGTATATTATATTATACATATGGGTGGGAGCTGCCATATTGTTTCCATAGACAGTACAGTATGAGGTATAGATATTGTGTGTACAGAACTTCCTTCTCTGTAATATTTATAAACATATGGGTGGGGAGCTGCCATATTGTTTCCCTTAGACAGTACAGTATGGGTATAGCTATTGTATGTATAGAACATTCCTTCTCTGATTATTTATATTATATAATATGGGTGGAGCGCCATATTGTTTCCCTTAGACAGTACAGTATGAGGGTATAGTTATTGTGTGTACAGAACATTCCTTCTTGTATATTAATGGTTGGAGCTGCCATATGTTTTCCCTAGACAGTACAGTATGAGGGTATATCTTATTGTGTGTAACAGAACATTCTTTCTCTGTATATTATATTTAACATATGGGTGGGAGGCTTCCATATTGTTTCTTAACAGTACAGATGAGGGGTATAGCTTACTGTGTGTACAGAACATTCCTTCTCTGTATATTTATATTTCTTACATATGGGTAGGAGCTGCCATATGTTTCTTAGACAGTTACAGTAGAGGGTATGCTTATTGTATGTACAGAACATTCCTTCTCTGTAATTTATATTTATACATATGGGTAGGAGCTGCCATATGTTTCCCTAGACAGTCAGTATGAGGGTATGCTTATTGTATGTACAGAACACTTCCTTCTCTGTATATTATATTATACATATGGGTAGAGCTGCCAATTGTTTCCCTTAGACAGTACAGTATGAGGGTATAGCTTTGTATGTACAGAACTCCTTTTCTGTATATTTATATTTATACATATGGGTGGGAGCTCCATATGTTCTTAGACAACAGTATGAGGGTTTAGCTATTGTATGTACAGAACATTCCTCTCTGTATATTATACATATGGTGGGAGCTGCCCTAGTGTTTCCCTTAGAACAGTACAGTATGAGGGTATAGCTTTTGTATGTACAGAACATACTTCTCTGTATATTTATATTTATACATATTGGGTGTGGAGCTGCCATATTGTTTCCCTTAGACAGTCAGTATTAGGGTATAGCTTATTGTGTGTACAGACATTCCTTCTCTGTATATTATATTTATACTAGGGGGGGAGCTGCCATATTGTTTCCTTAGACAGTACAGTATGAGGGTATAGCTTATTGTGTGTACAGAAACTTCCTTCTTTGATATTTTTATTATACATATTGTGGGAGCTGCCATATTGTTTCCCTTAGACAGTACAGTATGAGGGTATACTATTGTGGTGTACAGAACATCCATCTCTGTATATTTATATTTATACATATGGATGGGAGCTGCATATGGTTCCCTTAGACAGTACAGTATGAGGTATAGCTTATTGTGTGTACAGAACATTCATCTCGTATATTATTTATACATAGCAGGGAGCTACCAGAGTGTTTTCCCTTAGACAGACAGTATGAGGGTATAGCTTATGTGTGTACAGAACATTCCTTCTTTGCCTATTATATTATACATATGGGTGGGAGCTGCCATATTGTTTCCCTTAGACAGTACAGTATGAGGGTATAGCTTATTGTGTGTACAGAACATCCTTCTCTGTATATGTTATACATATGGGTGGAAGCTGCCATATTGTTTCCTTTAGATAGTACAGTATAAGGGTATAGTTTATTGTATGTACAGAACATTCCTTCTCTGTATATTTATACATATGGGTGGGAGCTGCCATATTGTTCCCTAGACAGTACAGTATGAGGGTTGCTTATGTGGTGTACAGAACATCCATCTCTGTATTTTTATACATATGGGTGGGAGCTGCCATATTGTTTCCCTTAGACAGTACAGTATGAGGGTATAGCTTATTGTATGTACTGGAACATTCCTTTCTGTATATTTATATTTATACATATGGGTGGGGAGCGCCATATTGTTTCCTTAGACAGTACAGTATGAGGTATAGCTTATTGTGTGTCCAGAACATCCTTCTCTGTATATTTATATTAATACCATAGGGTGGGAGCTGCCATGTTGTTTCCCTTAGACAGTACAGTATGAGGGTATAGCTTATTGTATGTACAGAACATTCCTTCACTGCATGTTTGTATTTATACAGGTTAGAAGTTATGACCTTCCAGACTGGGGTTACCTTGACTTGGTTGGAAGGCTTTTCATTCATGTTTATAATGTATACCAGTGTGCAGATAATATGATATTGTATGGGGCCTAGGAATGTGCATTGATTACTTTTCTATGTGTGTATAAATGTTTGACCGGTTTGGTAAGCTCTATGGGGCAGGAACCTCCTTTCCTCTTGTGGCAAGGCTTTAGCACTTTATAGAATTTATATATATGTATAAACATACATGTAAATATTATCTATTCTTTGCCCCCTTGTATGACTTTTTGATTTTGTTAGTTGTCATCGCTGCGGTCCCCAAGTGGGCGCATGAGAAATGAACTATACAGAATCAACATACATACATTACGTAGTCAGTACATCAACATAAACAATGACAGGACAACAGAGCACACAACAGCAGACGAGTCATACACATACAGATCAGACACCGCAGAAAGGGACAGGTCAACGGATCCGAAGACACATAAGCAGAGCAGAATGACAAAGAGCAGACAGACAATCGACAGACAGAAATGCAGACAGACGACAGACAGACGACATCAGAAGAGCATCAGCATTATACAACATATTCAGGCACACATAGTCATACACAGTCATTACTCCATGACAACAGACATACACATACAATACAGACAGACGTAATAACTGACATTAAATACAGATTCATAAGTAACATACATACATAATACATACATACATACTCGCTACAATTGGGACTTCGGAATGAACTGATTGCGGATCATTTCTTACCTGTGTTTTTAAAGCTTTACATTTCATTTATTTCATTTTTGTCAGGCCCAGGTCTGTTTATTTTCAAATTGCACCCCCATTATGACATCTCTTACTTGGGCTCCGTTAAAACAATCAGTTCTTATTGAGGAAACTAGAGCTAACCACTCAATGGGTAGACTAGACTAGCATTTTGTTGGATTCGTTTGAGTAACGATTGACTGCTAGTGGAGACAGAGTAATACCAAGTGGCGCCACAACAGTGTGTGCTCCGCGTCTGCCGAGGAAGCGGATTATGGGGCGACTCGGCGCAAATGTGACTGACTGAACATTACTAAGACATCCAGTGCTTCCATCAGCTTCTTCTACTAACTCATACTGTTTTACACAAACAGCTGTTGCCATACTCTGCTATCCATGACTGCTTCTAGTGACATCACAATGCATTCACAGTTTCTTCCACTGGACTGCTTTAGTGCACACAATGCATTCAGTTTTCCATGATGCTTCTTCTCCTTTCTAGTGACTTCACAGTAATTCTTCCACTGACTGCTTCTAGTGACATCACAATGCATTCACAGTTTTCCACTGACGCTTCTAGGAAATCACAATCATTCATGCCACTGATGCTTCAGTGACATCACATGCATTCACAGTTTCTTCCACTGACTGCTTCTAGTGACATCACAATGCATTTCACAGTTGTCCTCGCTTTGTCCACGGTGACGCTTCTAGTGACATACAATGCTTCACGTTTTCCACTGCTGCTTCTAGTGACATCACAATGCATTCACAGTTCTCCCATGACTGCTTCTAGTGACCTACAACATTACAGTTTCTACTTTGACTGCTTCTAGTGGACATCACATGCATTCACAGTTTCTTCTTCCCTGATGCTTCTAGTGACATCACAATGCTTTACAGTTTCTCTCCACTGGATGCTTTAGTGACATCACATGCATTCACAGTTCTTCCACTGATTGCTTCTAGTGACATCACAATGCATTCACAGTTTTCCATGCCTTCTATGCACTGCTGCTTCTAGTGACATCACAAATGCATTCACCAGTTTTCTTCCACTGCTGCTTCTAGTGACATCACAATGCATCACCGTTTCTTCACTGACTGCTTCTAGTGACATCACAATGCATTCCAGTTTCTTCCACTGACTGCTGTCTAGTGAATCACAATGCATTCACAGTTTCTTCCATGACTGCTTCTAGTGACAATCCAATGCTTTCAACAGTTTCTTCACTGGCTGTTCTAGTGACAATCACAAGGCATTCACAGTTTCTTCCACTGGCTGCTTCTAGTGACATCACAATGCATTCACAGTTTCTTCCAATGACTGCTTCTAGTGACACTGTTCACTGTGCTTCTAGTGACATCACAATGCATTCAAGTTCTTCCACTGGCTGCTTCTAGTGACATCACAATGCATTCACAGTTTCTTCGAATGACTGCTTCTAGTGACATCACAATGCATTCACAGTTTCTTCGAATGAGCTGTCTAGTGACATCACAATGCATTCACAGTTTCTTCACTGACTGCGTCTCGTGACATCACAAAGCATTCACAGTTTCTTCCACTGATGCTTCTAGTGACATCACAATGCATTCACAGTTTTTCCACTGCCTGCTTTAGGGACATCACCAATGCATTCACAGTTCTTCCAATGACTGATTCTAGTGACATCACAATGCATTCACAGTTTCTTCCCAATGAAGCTTCTAGGGTACATCAAATGCATTCACAGTTCTTTCACTGAACTGCTATAGTGACATCACATGCATAACAGTTTCTTCCACTGGACTGCTTTCGTGAATCCATCAATGCATTCACAGGTTTCTCCAATGACTCTTTTTCAAGTGAATCACAATGCATCACAGTTTCTCCACTGAACCCATATTTTTTTACATGATTTAATTTCATCACGAACATCTTCTGATGAAAGTTTTTCTTGTATATTCATGAATGGAAACGGTTTGACATTAATGTGTAATGCTTGGGGTTAAGATGAAATGATTAAATAGGTTATCAATGACACAGTGTCAAGTAAGGCTGGGTTCTTAAGTCGTGACAGGCGCTAAACGCCAGCCCGTTCTGTTAAATATCAGCAATGTTCGAACAGTAATGCGCCGCTTGCATTTTGTGGTAAATCAACCTCGAGGGAAAAACGCGAGTCGTGTAGCAGGAATTTACAGGAAGGAAATCTTTGTTTCTAGTTTTAAAAAAATGGTAATGTGTTTATTCGTTTTATAGTAGAAAGAAAACACAAAGCTAAAAACCACATGCAGAGGAGAGCGTTATCCCATGATCTCTGTGGTTCACCTCTGCGAGCGAAAGCTCTTTTCACGGTTCTTCTTTAAGGTATGATTGAAAGAGAACAAATGATGTCAGTAAGCAGAGCTGCTTGGAATCTCTGCCAATGTCAAGACATTGTGGCGAGCTGTGTTATCGCCCAACACAGTCAGAAGCGGAATGTAATTCGCAATCCCATAAAGTCAATAGGTTACCGAAATCGACTGGATAACTTTGAGGTTACCAAAAACAAATGATCACTTTCGAGGTTAGCGAAAAGGTACATTCTAGGTTTAGCCAAAAGATCCGTATGTTTCGTGGTTAACGAAAAGACGATATTGAGGGTTAGCGAACGGTACATTCTAGGTTTAGCAAAAGATAGCGTACGTTCTGGGTTAACGGAAACGAACGATGCTTTTGAGTGTTAGCGAACGGTTACATTCTAGGTTTAGCAAAAACGGATCCGTACGTTCGTGTGTGTTAACAAAAACGAGAACGACGATACTTTTGAGGGTTAGCGAACGGTAACATTCTAGGTTTACAAAAAAACGATCCGTACGTCGTGAGGTTAACGAAACGAACAGACTCTGAGGTTATGAAAATCAAAGGCTTAATTCGAGGGTTAGCGACGATACATTCTAGGAGTAAGCGAAAACAATCTGTACATTTGAGGGTTACCGATAAAATACTACTTTCGAGGGTTATTCGAACGATACATTCTAGGGTTAGCGAAGGGCTGCAATAATTCGATAATTATCGATAATTATAAAGCCGCGAGTGAAAACTAACCACTTAAGTTTCGAGTTCGTCCGAAAGTCATAAAGGTTCGACTCAAACTCGGATTCGAGTTCGGTTTTGTTCCATACTAACACTCTTTTAAGCTGCACATAGACGTTGCACGAATTCCACCAAATATACAGGAGCAACTCACGTATACAAAGAACCAGTTCACATTCAATCGATGGGCCACACAGCAATGAGTGATGAGGATCTGACTATCCAATACAATTCCACGATATTCAAACAAAATACCTGCAGTAATATCGGCAATGGGTTTATTCATGGGCCAAGCTTTGCCATCAATAACGTTGAAAGCAGGGGAGAGGAACCAGAATGATACGAAGTGGACTGGATACATAAATTACCACCAGCTTAAAGGTTGAAGGACTCAGAGATTCAGGAGCTTCTTTTTCTTTTACAGACCAAAGGTAATATAACGGATAAATTTTGACTGGGGTATCAAGTTTAAGAAAAGGCAGGAAGGAAACTTTTAAGCTGTTATTTCCTTTAAACGGTGTGAGCAGCCATGTTGTGAATTATGTTATGCATAAAAAAAAATAAAAGACTCCGTGTCATAGAGAAGCAAATACGTACGAAGGCCAAATAATATTTAAAGTAAGTGTTGGGAGGAAGAATTTTGTGCTTCCAGAAAGTTACGTTTTGTAAACATAGTAATGTCCGGACAGATGGCCTTCCCAGCCTATTACAAAACATTATGTTAAAAAACATCTCACAGCTGGGAAGGTTCAGTACGGAAATTTCAATGATCCCTTGGCACTCAGGAACAGCGTGAATTTTTATCAAACGTCCTCCAGAATTCTTTGCAGAAAAACCAGAGCTTCCAACTGCATTCTTTAAAGTTTTTAACGTCATCAAGATTTAGTGGCCATACAGCATTAGTGTGGACTAGATGGACGTATGTCTTTATACAAACCTCCAATACTATGTTACTATGTAACTGTTATACAGACATTATGGGTAGGTATAAAGGTTGGACTAGATGACGTTATGTCTTTATACACCTCCAATACTATGTTACTATGTAACTGTTATACAGACATTATGGTAGGTAATAAAGGTTGGAATAGGTGGACGTATGTCTATACAACCTCCAATATGTTACAATGTACCTGTTTATAAGACATTATGGTAGGGTATAAAGGTTGGACTAGGTGGAAGTATGGTCTTTATACAAACCTCCAATACTATGTTACTATGAACTGTTATACAGACATTATGGGTAGGGTTAAAGGTTTGGATAGATGGACGTATGTCTTTATACAACCTCAATACTATGTACTATGTAACTGTTATACAGACATTATGGGTAGGGGATAAGTGGACTCTAGATGGACGTATGTCTTTATACAACCTCCAATACTATGTTACTATGTAACTGGTACATACATATGGTAGGGTATAAAGGTGGACTAGATGGACGTATGTCTTTATACAACCTCCAATACTATGTTTACTATGTAACTGTTATACTACATTATGGGTAGGGGTATAAAGGTTGGACTAGATGGACGTATGTCTTTATACAACCTCCAATACTACTTATATGTATAACTGTTATACAGACAGTATTGGGTAGGGTATCAAGGTTGGACAGATGACGTATGTCTTTACAACCTCCAATCTATGTTACTGTGTAACTGTTATACAGACATTATGGGTAGGGTATAAAGGTTGGACTAGAGGGATGTTTCTTTCAACATCCAATACTATGTTACTATGTAACTTTTATACCAGACATTAGGGTAGGGTATAAAGGTTGGACTAGATGGAGTATATTCTTTATACACCTCAATACTATGTTACTATGTAACTGTTAACAGACATTATGGGAGGGTATAAAGGTTGGACTAGATGGACGATGTCTTTATACAACCTCCAATACTATGTTACTGTGTAACTGTTATACAGACATTGGGTAGGGTAAACGGTGGACTAGATGAAGCTATGCTTTATTCAACTTCCAATACGCTGTTACGCTGTAACTGTTATACAGACATATGGGTAGGGTATAAAGGTTGGACTAGATGGCGTAGTCTTATACAACCTCCAATACTATGTTTACTGTGTAAACTGTTTAACGACATTATGGGTAGGGTAAAAAGGTTGTACTAGATGGACGTATGTCTTTATACAACCTCCAATACTATGTTACATGTAACTGTTATACAGACATTATGGGTAGGGTATAAAGGTTGGACTAGATGGACGTATGTCTTTATACAACCTCAATACTATGTTACTATGTAACTGTTATACAGACATTAGGTAGGATATAAAGGGGACTAGATGGACGTATGTCTTTATACAAACCTCCAAACTCTGTTACTATGTAACTGTTATATGAGACATATGGGTAGGGTTACAAAGGTTGGACTAGATGGACGTAGTCTTTATACAACCTCCATTACTATGTTTACTAATGTAACTGTTGTACGACATTATGGTAGGGTATAAAGTTGGACTAGATGGACGGGGTATGTCTTTATACAACCTCCAATACTATGTTACTATGTAACTGTGTACAGATATTATGGGAAGGGTATAAAAGGTTGGATAGATGGGCGTATGTCTTTATACAACCTCCAATACTATGTTACTATATAACTGTTATTACAGATATTATGGGTAGGGTATAAAAAAGGTTGGACTAGATGGACGGTGTCTTTATACAACCTCCAATACTATGTTACTATGTAACTGTTTACAGACATTATGGGTGGGTATAAAGGTTGGACTAGATGGACGTATGTCTATACACACTCAATACTATGTACTATTAACTGTTATACAGATATTATGGGTAGTGGTATAAAGGTTGGACTAGATGGACGTGTGTCTTAATACAACCTCCAATACTATGTTACTATGTAACTGTTATACAGACATTATGGTAAGGTATAAAGGTTGGACTAGATGGACGTATTCTTTATACAACCTCCACTACTATGTTACTGTATTAACTGTTATACAGACATTATGGGTAGGGTATAAAGGTTGGACTAGATGACGTATGTCTTTATACAACCTCCCAATACTATGTTACTGTGTAACTGTATACAGACATTATGGTAGTTATAAAGGTTGGACTAGATGGGCGTATGTCTTTATACAACCTCCAATACTATTTACTATGTAACTGATATACAGACATATGGGTAGGGTATAAGGTTGGACTGAGGGACGTATGTCTTTATACAACCTCCAATACTATGTTCTATGTAACTGTTTACAGACATTATGGGTAGGGTATAAAGGTTGGACTAGATGGACGTATGTCTTTATACAACCTCCAATACTATGTTATATGAACTGTTATACAGACTTATGGGTAGGTGTAAAGGTTGGACTAGATGGACGTATGTCTTTAACAACCTCCATACTATGTTACTATGTAACTGTTATACAGACATTATGGGTAGGTAAAAGGTTGACTAGATGGACGTATGTCTTATACAACCTCCAATACTATGTTACTTGTAACTGTTATACAGACCTTATGGGTAGGGTATAAAGTGTTGGACTAGATGGACGTATGGTTTTAAACAACCTCCAATACTATGTTACTATGTAACTGTTATACAGACATTATGGAGGGTATACGGTTGGACTAGATGGACGTATGCTTTATACAACCTCCAATACTATGTACTATGAACTGTTATAACAGACATTATGGGTTAGGGTATAAAGGTGGACTAGATGGACGTATGTCTTTATACAACCTCCAATACTATGTTACTGTGTAACTGTTATACTAGACATTATGGGTAGGTAAAAGGTTGGACTAGATGGACGTATGTCTTATACAAACCCCCATACTATGTTACTATGAACTGTTATACAGACATTATGGGTAGGGTATAAAGGTTGGACTAGAGGATGTCGTCTGTATACAACCTCCAATACTATGTTACTATGGTAACTGTTATACAGACATTATGGGTAGGGGATAAAGGTTGGACTAGATGGACGTATGTCTTTAACAACCTCCATAATATGTTACTATGTAACTGTTATACAGACATTATGGGTAGGTATAAAGGTTGGACTAGATGATGTTGTCTTTATACAAACCTCCAATACTATGTTACTAGTAACTGTTATACAGACATTATGGTTAGGGTAAAAGGTTGGACTAGATGGACGTATGTCTTTATACAAACCTCCAATACTATGTTTACTATGTACTGTTATACACATTATGGGTAGGGTGTAAAGGGTTGGACTGATGGAGCGTATGTCTTTATACAACCTCCAATACTATGTTACTATGTAACTGTTATACAGAATTATGGTAGGGTATAAAGGTTAGACTAGATGGACTGTCTTTATAAACCTCCAATACTATATTACTATGTAACTGTTAGACAGACATATGGTAGGTAGGGTATAAAGGTTGGACTAGATGGACGTATGTCTTTATACAACCTCCATACTATGTTACTATGTAACTGTTTATATCAGACTTATGGGTAGGGTATAAGGTTGGACTAGATGGACGTATGTCTATATACCACTCCAATACTATGTTACTATGTAACTGTTATACAGACATTATGGGTAAGGTATAAAGGTTTGGACTAGATGGATGTGTGATGTCTTTATACAAACCTCCATACTATGTTACTATATTAACTGATACAGACATTATGGTAGGGTATATAAGGTTGGACTAGATGGATGTATGTCTTTATACAACCTCCAATACTATGTTACTATGTAACTGTTTACAGACATTAGGGTAGGGATAAAGGTTTGAACTAGTATGGACGTAGCGTCTTTATACTACCCTCCAATACTATGTCTACTATGTAACTTTTATACAGACATTATGGGTAGGGTGTAAAGGTTGACTAGATGGACGTATGTCTTTAACAACCTCATACTATGTTACTATGTAACTGTTATACAGACATATGGGTAGGGTATAAAGGTTTAGACTAGAGGGACGTATGTCGTTATACAACCTCCAATATATATTACTATTGTAACTGTTTAAACAGACATTATGGGTAGGGTAAAAGGTTGGACTAGATGGACGTATGTCTTATACAACCTCCCAAGACTATGTTACTATGTAACTGTTATACAGACATTAGGGTAGGGTATAAAGGTTGGACTAGGACGATGGTTTCTATTATACACATCCAATACTAGTTCTCTTGTAACTGTTATACAGACATTATGGTAGGGTATAAAGTTGGACTAGATGGACGATGTCTTTAGACAACCCAATACTATGTTACTATGTAACTGTTATACAGACATTATGGGTAGGTATAAAAGGGGGACTAGATGGATGGTATGTCTTTATACATCATACCAATACTATGTTACTATGTACTGTTATACAGACATTATGGTAGGGTATAAGGTTGGACTAGTGGACGTATTGTCTTTATAAACCTCCAATACTATGTTACTATGTAACTGTTTATAAGAAATTAGGGTAGGGTATAAGGTTGGATTAGAGATGGACGTATGTCTTTTATCAACCTCCAATACTATGTTTACTATTGTAACTGTTATACAGACATTATGGGTAGGGTATAAGGTTGGACTAGATGGATGGTATGTCTTATAAACCTCCAATACATGTTACTATGTAACTGTTATACAGACATTATGGGTAGGGTAAAGGTTGGACTAGATGGACGTATGTCTTTATACACCTCCAATACTATGTACATGTAACTGTTATACCGACATTATGGGTAGGGTATAAAGGTTGGACTAATGGACGTATGTCTTTATATAACCTCCAATACTATGTTACTGTGTAACTGTTATTACAGATTATGGGTAGGGTATAAAGGTTGGACTAGATGGACGTATGTCTTATATAACCTCCATACTATGTTACTATGTAACTGTTATACAGACATTATGGGTAGGGTATAAAGGTGTGGACTGATGGACGTATGTCTTTATATAACCTCCAATACTATGTTAATGTGTACTGTTATAAAGACTTAGGGTAGGGTATAAAGGTGGACTAGATGGATTATGTGTCTTTATACACCTCCATACTATGTACTATGTACTGTTATACAGACATTATGGGTAGGGTTATAAAGGTTGGAACTAGATGGACGTAGTATTTATACAACCTCCAATACTATGTTACTATGTAACTGTTATACAGAACATTATGGGTAGGGTATCAAGGTTGGACTAGATGGACGTATGTCTTTATATAACCTCCAATACTATGTTACTGTAACGTTATACAGACTTATGGGTAGGGTATAAAGGTTGATGGACTAGAGGGATGTGTGTCTTTACAACCTCCAATCTAGTTACTATGTAACTGTTATAAGACAATGGGTAGGGTATAAGGTTGGAACTAGATGGACGTATGTCTTTATACAACATCCAATACTATGTATACTGGTAACTGTTATACAGACATTAGGGTTAGATGGTATAAAGTGTGGACTAGATGGACGTAGGTCTTAGAGTTTTAATTTTTTTTAATTATCCATACTATGGTTACTATTATGTTTATACAGACAGTTAGGGTAGGGATAAAGGTTGTTACTAGATGGGCGTTATGTCTTTATACAACCTCCAATACTATGTGATACTAGTGAACTGTTATACAGACATTATGGGTAGGGATTATAAGGGTTGGAACTAGATGGACGTATGTTTTTAAAACTCCAATAACTAGGGGTGGGGGGTTACTAGTAACGTTATACAGACATTATGGTAGGTATAAAGGTGGACTAGTGTGACGTATGTCCTTTATTACAACCTCCAAGTACTATGTACTAGGTAACTGTTATACGACATTATGGGTAGGGTATAAAGGTTGGACTAGATGAGTATGTCTTTAATCAACCCCAATACTATGTTACTATGTACCTGTTAACAGACATTTGGGTAGGGTATAAAGGTTGGACTAGATGGACGTAGTCCTTTAACAACCTCCAATACTATGTACTATGTAACTGTTATACAGACCTTATGGGTAGGTATAAAGGTTGGATAGATGGACCGTATGTCTTTATAAACTCCAATACTATTTACTATGAACAGTTATACAGACATTATGGGTAGGGTAGAAGGTTGGACTAGATGGACGTATCCGGTCTGTTATACAACCTCAATACTATGTACCTATGTAAACTGTAACAGACATTATGGGTTAGGGTAAAAGGTTGGACTAGATGGCGTAATGTCCTTTAACAACTCCAATACTATGTTACTCATGTACGGTTATACAGACATTACTGGGTTAGGGTCAAAAAGGTTGGACTAGATGGACGTATGTCTTTTACAACTCCAATACTAGTTTAGTTATTGGTAAACTTTATACACGACATGATGTGGTAGGGTCTAAGGTTGGACTAGATGGACGTATGTCTTATAACACCTCCATAGACTAGTTATGTAACTGTTTACAGAACATTATGGGTAGGGTTATAAAGTTTGACTAGATGGAGGATGTCTTTATAAAACACCTCCAATACTATGTTACTATGACCGTTATCGA
>JAACNH010001585.1:22532-66800 GCA_019447015.1 Hymenochirus boettgeri | reverse complement strand
TCAGCCTGTGTCCTTGTACCTTTATATGGACACAGAACTCCTCAGTGACTTCTAATATCCTTATCATTTGCAGTAGGGGATACATTATCCTTATAATACATGAGTGGTACCCAGAGCTCCCTGTATAACTCAGTCTGTGTCCTTGTAGCTTTATATGTACATATAACTCCTCAGTGACTTCTAATATCCTTATAATTTACAGTGGGGGATACATGGGTAGATAGAGAAGTTAGGGATCAGGGGGCTAATGACACAACGGAGGTAGGAGGCGGGGAGGGGACAGCATAGAGGATAAGGAGGCATGTACATCCAAGTATGGAAGTAAATCAATTGATAATCTAAAATGTATGTTTACAAATGCAAGAAGTCTGGCTGGAAAAACTGTATGATGTAATTGGTATAACAGAAACATGGTTAAATGATTCACACGACTGGACAGTAAATATTGAAGGATACTCCTTATTTAGACATGACCGCGTTAATAAGAAAGGAGGAGGAGTATGTATGTATGTTAAACAGGAATTGAAGCCAAATCTAAAAGATGGAATAGACGAGGGTATTAACGATAAGGCAGAAACAATATGGGTGGAACTGTGTACAGGAAGCAAGAAGGTGGGTAAATTAATTGTTGGAGTATGTTATAAGCCGCCAAATGCCGGGGAGGAGGTGGAAATGATTCTCCATATGCAGTTGGCGAAGGCTGCTGGTATGGGGCATGTTCTGGTTATGGGGGATTTTAACTACCCTGAAATAGATTGGAGTAAGGGAACTGCCAGCACCTTAAAAGGTATAAAGTTCTAAAATGTCCTATATGAGCATTTTCTTTCACAGATGGTAGAGGTTCCTACTAGACACAATGCGTTGTTGGATCTGGTGATATCTAATAAAATTGAAGCCAAATTTAAAAGATGGAATAGATGGGGGAGCAAACGATACGGCAGAAACATTATGGGTGGAACTGTGTACAGGAAGTAAGAAGGTGGGTAAATTAATTGTTGGAGTGTGTTATAAGCCGCCAAATGCCGGGGAGTAGGTGGAAATGAATCTCCATATGCAGTTGGCGAAGGCTGCTGGTATGGGGCATGTTCTGGTCATGGGGGATTTTAACTACCCTGACATAGATTGGAGTAAGGGAACTGCCAGCACCTCAAAAGGTATAAAGTTCTTAAATTTCCTATATGAGCATTTTCTTTCACAGATGGTAGAAGTTCCTACTAGACAGAATGCGTTGTTGGATCTAGTGATATCTAATAACCCTGAGCTGAGCTCATTATGGAGATGAAGGTAATGGGAAGCTTAGGGAATAGTGACCATGATATAGTGTCATTTAGTATAGGGAATAGTGACCATGATATAGTGTCATTTAATATAGGGAATAGTGACCATGATATAGTGTCATTTAATATAGGGAATAGTGATATTCTCCCTCTTTACAAGGCACTGGTAAGGCCTCATTTGGAATATGCGGTGCAGTTTTGGATTACCGTATACAAAAGGAACCTCTTGGAAATGGAAGCAGTTCAGAGATGGGCAACTAAATTAATAAGGGGAATGGAGGGGCTTGACTATGCAGGCAGATTAGACAAGTTAGGGTTGTTTACATTGGAGAAGCGACGTTTGCGTGGGGATATGATCACTTTATACAAATATATTAATGGGCCATACAATAAACTCTCTGGTGCATTATTCACTAATAGGTCATATCAGAGGACATGTGGACTAGGGATGGCATAGAACTCGAACTCGAACCCGAGTTCTAGCCGAACTGTTCAAGTTCGAACGGACCCGGACTTCTCGAACTATCTCGGACGCGGACTTTTGATATTTCCCGGACTTTCGATGATTTATCGAATGTTCTAACGTTCGAACGTTCGAATCCGCAATTAAAATGTACATGGTATCTAGGCGAACATCGAATCTGCGAGTAAAGTCTCCATTAAAGCCTATAGGCGAGCATCGAATCTGCGAGTAAAATGTCCATGTTACCTCGAACGTTCGAACGCGAAAGCTCGAAAGTAGCGCGCGTGAGAGTAAAATCGATTTTACGAAAGTCCTGGATATTGGAACATGCTCCCCTGACCATTTCCCAGGTCCCACAGCCATTTACATTAAGTTACCATTAATATTTTAGTTGTATTTGACTCGAACTTTTCGAACTATTTGCCTCCCATAGACTTTAATGGGTCCGTTTTCAAACTTTCGAACTTTTACAATAGTTCGAAAGTTCGAAAACGGACCGAACTTTCAATAGTTCGACCATCTCTAATGTGGACATCTTTTAAGATTGGAAGAAAAGAAGTTTCATCTGTAGGTTAGGAAAGGTTTCTTTACGTGAGAATGGTGAAACTGGGACTGTCTTCAGCAATGTGGTAAATGGCAATTCAAAAATTGTCTTGATAAGTTTCTAAACAAAAAAAAATTGAGAATTACTGGTATTAATCCTATCTTGTAGTTCTGGTTGGTACAGATACTATATATTTTGAGAATTACTGGTGTTAATACATATAATGTAGTTCTGGTTGGTACTTGGGTTACTATATAATATTGAAATTACTAGAATTTACAATACTGTAGTTTCTGGTTAGTCACAGGGATACTATATAATATGGAGATTACTGGTATTAACATATATCTGTAGTTCTGGTTGGTACGGGGATACTATATAATATTACGAATTCGTATTTTTTACATTTTAATCTGCTGTAGTTTTTGGTTGGTTGGGGATACTATATAATATTGAGAACTTACTGGTATTAATGCATATTATAGTTCTGGTTGGTACAGGATACTATATAATATTGAGAATTACCGGTATTAATAATATAACTGTAGTTTCTGGTTGTACGGGGATACTATAATATTAGGAATTACACGTATTAAATATAACTGTAGTTGTTTGGTTTGTACAGGATACTATATAGTATTAAGAATTACCGGTATTAATAATATACTGTCGTTCTGTTTGGTACATGGATACTATATAATATTAAGAATATACCGGTATTAATAAATATACTGTCGTACTGGTTGGTACGGGATACTATAAATTTGAAATTACTGGTATTAATACATATACTGTAGATCTGGTTGGTACGGGGATACTATATATTAAACATTTGGAATTACCGGTATTAAATATATCTGTAGTCTGGTTGGTACGTATACTATATAATATTAAGACATACCGGTATTAATAAATATTACTGTAGTACTGGTTGGTAACGGGATACTATATAATATTGATAATTACCGGTATTTATACATATACTGGTATTTCTGGTTGGTACGGGATACTATATATATTAAGAATTACTGTATTAATACTATATTGTAGTTCTGGTTGGTACGGGATACTATATAATATTGAGAATACTAGGTATTAATACATATACTTAGTTTTCTGGTTGGGTACAGAGATACTATATAATATGAGAACTACCGTAATTAATACATAATACTGTAGTTCTGGTTGGTACTGGGTTTACTATATAATATTGATGATATAACCGCTATTAATAACAATATACTGTTAGTTCTGGTTGGTACGGGATACTTATATATTGAGAATTACCGTTTTAATAATATACTGTATTCTGGTGGTACGGATACTATATAATATTTAGAATTATCGGTATTAATAAATATACTGTAGATACTGGTTGTACGGGTAACTATATAATATTGAGAATTACTGGTATTAATACATATACTGTAGTTTCTGGTTGTTACAAGGGATACTTTTCCGAATTCCAACCCCCACCCCTTTTTATTTTTAGCTATGGTTTTTTTTTTTTTTTTTGCCTCCTCTGGATCAACTGTTAGGAGGATAAAAAAAAAAAAAAAAGGTGGACTTGATGACATATGTCTTTATTCAACCTCAATTACTATGTTACTATTATCCCATGATTGGGGTTTGTATGACCTGTGTCCCGTCCATTAATATTACAGTATTGATTCCATCATTCCGTGTTGATGGGAAACTCACTCATCTCTCTCCTCATTATGATTAGATTTTTAAATAAATTAGTGTCCTCTGGCCCTGTGACCTCTGACAAACGCGATGGGACCTTTTCAAAATCTGATTATCTGTGTCTCAGTGTACAGTGAGAGGTTTAGTGTTCGTTAAGGGGAAATTATATTGATGGATCTTCCTAATGAAGTTTCAGTCTGTTAACATTAGCAATACACAGGTAGATAGTTCAGATTAGTATTATTATTACTGTGGATTTATATAGCCGCCAACATCTCCCAAAGCGCTTTCACAATTCCCCATGGATACATTCACATCAGCCCTGGCCCCGAGCGCTTACAACTAATCACTTTATGTACACACTACAACCTATCAGTATGTCTTTATGATTGTGGGGGAAACCGGAGTGCCGGAGGAAACCCACGCAAGTTAGGGGAGATCATACAAACTCCTTGCAGATGTGTCCAAGGGTGGAATCGAACTCAGGACTTCACAGCTGCAAGGGATGGCTAACCGCTGAGCCACCGAGCTGCCCTGTTTAATTCCCCCATCCCCAATCATGGGATTATCCAGTGTTTATACCACAGGGGCCGTACTTGACCCTGCTTTATGGGGCCTATTTAAAACCACGGGTCATTAACAATGTGACATAACTAGGAATCACTGGGTCCTCCTCACTGCTTCTTCTACAGTGGTTTTCTAGGGGGAGGCTGTATCTTTGATAGGGACCCCCTGGCTCCTGGATACCCCCTGCATTTGCCTCATCTGCTTCCTTGGTAGTTACGCCCCTGAATGTGACCATGAATTAACCAATATCGGTAGTTTATGGTCATGGCATCACTGGCTGGGACATTAAAGGTCACAATGGTAGGACTAATCTTGATACCATGAGACATATATATAAATGTATTTGGCGCTGGGTCAGAAGCGCCGGATATAAACGCACAGTATTGAACTTTGTCGTACGGCGGGTTTATATATCCCTCCATGTATCTGCGGAATACTAGCGCAGTATCATTATTTTGCACTGAAGTCGAATTTTACCACCGCACACGTCAAACTCCGAACGTTCATTCTTAGAATACGATGTGGTAGTAAAATACCGTATATTATTCTACTAGACAGTTTATATAAAGACGTTATATAAACAGGCGCTAGACAGAGCTTCTCCTCCTTCTGGCTCATTTGCGCGCATAGCTCTGACCTCACACTCGTCCGGTGAGCTGCATGATCGCGCATAGCCAACAGACTCCTCCTCTCGCGCATGCACATATCCAAAAAGTCACACACAGACGCACATTAGGGCTTTTATTATATGTGATGGGGGATCGTAAATTAACAATCGTTAAAGGCACGGTATCGATAAAAAGTGAAACTGCGCCTTTATAAATTTGGCTCTTTATCCTGCTGTGAAAACTGAGCTCGTCTGGCTGGCAGTCCTCACTGATTGGTCGTTCCTGGATGATGTAATAGTAAAATACTGCACAACACTTAACATAATGGAGAACTATTTATATGGGGTTAATCTTTTGAAATGTTCCTGTGAACATCTTGCACACAAAATGTAATGTGAGTGCGGCATCAATTGTGTTTTCTCTGTCAATAATCATTTTGGTCAATCACGTAATGGTTATAGTAGCGGGGGTATTGTGCAACTAGTCACTATTACGGGATATTGCAAAATGTCTAAAGTTTGTGCAAATTATTTTTGTAGCTTTACCCTAAACAAATTTAATGGAGATGTTGTATCCCTCGTTAAAGACTGCAAGGTTCACAGGAACATTTGAAAGATTAACCACATAATAGTCACTAGAGATGGAACTGAACTCAACCTGAGTTTGAACGGACTCGACTTCTTGAACTATCCCTGGAACCGGAAGTCCTCGGACTTTCGATATTTTCCCGGACGTTTGATAATATTGGAACGTTCGGGCATGCATCCCGCGTAAAATGTCTATTACCCTTTTGCGAGTAAAAATCAAATCTGCAAGTAATTCATTATACCTATACCGCTGATCGAATCTGCAAGTAAATGCTATTATACTATAAACTCGAGTATCGAATCTGCAAGTAAATGCCTATTATCCCTATACCGATTGATCGAATCTCAAGTAAATGTCCTATTATACCTATACACGAGTATGAATCTCACAGTAAATGTCTATTATACCTTACCACGAGTATCGAATCTCAAGTAAAATGTCCATATTATCCTATACGCGAGTATCGAATTCACAGTAAAATGTCTATTATACCTATAACGAGTATCGAATTTGCCAAGTAAATGTCTATTATATACTCAAGTAGGGAATCGCGAGTAAAAAATGTCCATTATACTATACGTAGTAAATATCGATCGCGATAAAAGCTAAATACGGTCTATTATAACCATACGCGAGTAAAATGTCTATTATACCTAGACGCGAGTATCGAATGCAAGTAAAATGTCTATATACCTATACGCGAGTATCGAATCCGCCAGTAAAATGTCTATTATACCTATACACGAGTACGAATTGCAAGTAAAATGTCATTATACCTATACACACGAGTATCGAATTCCAAGGTAAAATGTCTGTTATCTAACCACGAGTATCGAATTCCGCAAGTAAAATGTCTATTAACCTATACCACGAGTATCAATTGCAAGTAAATGTCATTATCCCTATACACGATATCGAATTGCCAGTAAAATGTCTGTTATACCTATACCGAGTATCAAATCCGCCAGTAAAATGTCTATTATACTCTATACGCGAGTATCGAATCCGCCTTAAAATGTCTATTATACCTAGACGCGATATCGAATCCGCAGTAAATGTTTATTAATACCTATATGCGAGTATCAAATCCACGAGTAAAAATGTCTATTATACCAATACGCGAGTATCAAATCGAAGTAATGTCTATTATACCAATATAGCGCGAATCGAATCCACGATAAATGTCTATTATACTATAGCGAGTATAGAATCCGCGAGTAAAATGTCTATTAACCTATACCGCGAGTATCGATTCGCAGTAAAATGTCTATTATATACCTATACTCGAGTATCGAAATTTGCCGACAAGTAAAATGTCTATTATACCTATACACGAGTATCGAATCACAAGTAAAATGTCTATTATACCTATACCGAGTATCGAATTGCAAGTAAAATGTCTATTATACCTATACACGAGTATTGAATGCAGTAAAGTATCTATTATACCTATATCGCGATGGAATTTGCAAGTAAATGTCTATTTACCTATACACGAGTATCGAATTGCAATTAAAATGTCTATTATACCTATACACGCAGTATTGAATTCGTGAGTAAATGTCTATTTACCCTATCCGCGATTGAATTTGGCAAGTAAAATGTCATTAACCTATACACGAGTATTCGAATTCGCAGTACAAGTGTCTATTATACCTAACGCTGCTTTAATTCGCCAGTAAAATGTCTATTATCCCTATACGCGACCGACTTTGCAAGTAAATGTTTGTTTATACCTATACGCGATTCGAATCCACAATAAAATGTCTATATACCTATACCGAGTATCGAATTGCAGTAATCTGTTATACCCATACGCGAGTCGAACCACAGTAAAATGTCTATTATACCTATACCGAGTATCGAATTTGCAATAAATGTTTGTTATACCTCATACCGAGTACGACTTTGCATTAAATGTCTATTATACCTACGTGAGTATTGCAATCCACAAGTAAAATGTCTTATTATACCTATACGCGACGTAGAATTTGCAAGTAAAATGTCTTTATACCTATACGCGAGTAATCGAAATGCAAGTAAAAATGTCTATTATACCTTACGCGAGTATCGAATTTGCGAGTAAAATGTCTATTAACCTATACGCGACTATTCGAATCAAGTAAAATGTCTATTATACCTATACACGAGTATCGAATTCACAAGTAAATGTCTATTATCCTATACACGAGTATCGAATTTGCAAGTAAATGTCTATTATAACCTATACACAGTATTGAATCCGCGAGTAAAATGTCATTATACTATACGAAGTATCGAATCTGCTAGTAAAAGGGCTAGTCATTATAACCAATACGCAGTAAAATGTCTATTATACCTAGACGCGAGTATCGACTCACAAGTAAAATGTCTATTATACCTATACACGAGTATCGAATTCGCAAGTAAAAAGTCTATTATACCTATACACAGTATCGAATTGCAAGTAAAATGTCGATTATACCTATACGCGAGTATCAATTCGCGAGTAAAATGTCTATTATACCTATACGCGAGTATCAAATCCGCAGTAAAATGTCTATTATACCTATACGCGAGTATCGAATCCGCGATTAAAATGTCTATTATACCTATACACGAGTATGAATTGCAAGTAAAATGTCTATTATACCTATACACGAGTATCGAATTTGCAAGTAAATGTCTAGATTATACCTATACGCGAGTATCGAATCCGCAGAGTAAATGTTTATTAATCCTATGCGATATCAAATCCACGAGTAAATGTCCTATTATACCAATCGCGAGTATCAATTCCAGTAAATGTCTATTATACCTATAACCCAGTATAGAATCCGCGAGTAAAAGGTCTATTATACCTATACACGAGTATCGAATTTCCACAGTAAATGTCTGATTATACCTATACGCAGTATCGAATCCGCGTAAAATGTTCTATTATACCTATACTGCGAGTATCGAATCCAAGTAAAATGTCTATTATACCTATAGCGAGTATCGAATTCGCAAGTAAATGTCTATTTACCTATACATAGCGGCGATCGAATCTGAAGTAAAATGTCTATTATACCATACGCAGTATCGAATTTGCCGAGTAAAATGTCTATTATACCTATACGCGAGTACTCGAATCCACAAGTAAATGTCTATTATAACCTATACGCGAGTATTCGAATCGGATTAAAATGTCTATTAACCTATACGCCGACGTATGAATGCAAGTAAAATGTCTATTTATACCTATAACACGTATCGAATTCGCAAGTAAATGTCTATTATACCTATACACGAGTATCGATTTGCAAGTAAAATGTCTATTATACCTATACCCAGAGTATTTAATTTTCAAGTAAAATGTCTATTATACCTATAAACGAGTATCCGAATTGGCGAAGTAAAATGTCTATATACATACCCGCAGATCGACCCACAAGTAAAATTTCTTTATACCTATACGCGGAGTATCGAATCGCGAGTAAAATTTCTATTAGACCTATACACGAGTATTGAATTGCGAGTAAAATGTCTATTATACACTATACACGAGGTATCGAATTTGCAAGTAAATGTCTATTATACCTATACACGAGTATCGAATTTGCAAGTAAAATGTCTTTATACCTATACAGCGAGTATCGAATGCAAGTAAAATGTCTATTATCCCTATACACGATTATCGAAGGTCAAGTAAATGTCTATTATACCTAGACGCGAGTATCGATCCGCAGTAAAATGTCTATTATACCTATACTAACCGAGTATCGAATTCAAGTAAAATGTCTATTCATACCTATACACGAGTATCGAATTTGCAGTAACATGTCTATTATACCTATACACGAGTATCGAATTTGCAAGTAAATTTCTGTTATACCTATACGCGAGTATCGAATCCGCATGTAAATGTTATTATCCTATATATGCGAGTATCAAATCCACGAGTAAAATGTCTATTATACCAATACGCGAGTATCAAATTCGCAAGTAAATGTCTATTATACCAATATGCGCGCATCGAATCCACGAGTAAAATGTCTATTATACCTATACGCCAGTATAGAATCCGTGAGTAAAATGTCTATTATACCTATACGCGAGTATAGAATCCGTGAGTAAAATGTCTATTATACCTATACGCGAGTATCGAAATTGCGAGTAAAATGTCTTATATACCTATACCGCAGTATCGATCCACAAGTAAAATGTTTTCTATTATACCTATACACGAGTATCCGAATCCACAGAGTAAAAATGTCTATTATACCTATACGCGACTATGAATTTGCAAGTAAAGATGTTTCTATTATACCTATACACGAGTATCGAATTTGCAAGTAAAATGTCTATTATACCTATACACGAGTATCGAATTTGCAAGTAAAATGTCTATTATACCTAGACGCGAGTATCGAATCCGCAAGTAAAATGTCTATTATACCTATACACGAGTATCGAATTTGCAAGTAAAATGTCTATTATACCTATACACGAGTATCGCGAGTCAAATCCGCGAGTAAAATGTCTATTATACCTATACGCGAGTTTCGAATTTGCAAGTAAAATGTCTATTATACCTATACGCAAGTATTGAATTCACGAGTAAAATGTCTATTATACCTATACGCGAGTATCGAATCCGCGAGTAAAATGTCTATTATACCTATACGCGAGTATCGAATTTGCAAGTAAAATGTCTATTATACCTATACGCAAGTATTGAATTCGCGAGTAAAATGTCTATTATACCTATACGTGAGTATCCAATCCGCGAGTAAAATGTCTATTATACCTATACGCGAGTATTGAATTTGCAAGTAAAATGTCTATTATACCTATACACGAGTATTGAATCCACAAGTAAAATGTCTATTATACCTATACACGAGTATCGAATTTGCAAGTAAAATGTCTATTATACCTATACACGAGTATTGAATCCACAAGTAAAATGTCTTATACCTATACGCGAGTATCGAATTCGCGAGTAAAATGTTTGTTATACCTAGACGCGAGTATCGAATCCACAAGTAAAATGTCTATTATACCTATACGCGACTTGAATTTGCAAGTAAAATGTCTATTATACCTATACGCGACTATCGAATTTGCAAGTAAAATGTTTGTTATACCTATACTCGAGTATCGAATCCACAAGTAAAATGTCTATTATACCTATACGCTAGTATCGAATTTGCGAGTAAAATGTCTATTATACCTATACGCGAGTATCAAATCCACAAGTAAAATGTCTATTATACCTATACGCGAGTATCGAATCCGCAAGTAAAATGTCTTATACCTATACACGAGTATCGAATTTGAAGTAAATGTCATTATACCTATACGGAGTATGAATCCACAAGTAAAATGTCTTTTATACCTATACGCGACTATTGAATTGCAAGAAAATGTCTTTATTAACCTATACACGAGTATCGAATTTGCAAGTAAAATGTCTATTATACTATACGCGAGTACGAATTGCGAGTAAAATGTCTATTATACCTATCGCGATATGAATTTCAAGTAAAATGTCTATTATACTATACACGAGTATCGAATTCCAAGTAAAATGTCTATTATACCTATACCGAGTATAGAATTTGCAAGTAAAATGTCTATTATACCTATACACAAGTATTGAATTCGCGAGTAAAATGTCCATTATACCTATACGATAGTAAATATCGAATCTGCGAGTAAAAGGGCTAAAAGGTCTATTATACCAATACGCGAGTTAAATGTCCATTATACCTAGACGCGAGTATCGAATCCGCAAGTAAAATGTCTATTATACCTATAACGAGTATCGAATTGCCAAGTAAAATGTCATTATACCTATACACGAGTATCGAATTTGCAAGTAAAATGTTTATACCTATACGCGAGTATAAATCGCGAGTAAAATGTCTATTATACCAATACGGAGTATCAAATCCGCAAGTAAAATGTTATTAACTATACGCGAGTATCGAAACCCGGTAAAATGTCTATTATACCTATACACGAGTATTGAATTTGCCAAGTAAAATGTCTATTATACCTATACAAGAGTATCGAATTTGCAAGTAAAATGTCTTTTATACCTATACCGAGTATCGAATCGCATGTAAAATGTTATATACCTATATGAGAGTATCAAATCCACGAGTAAAATGTCTTATACCAATACGCGAGTACAAATCGCAAGTAAATGTCATTATACCTATACGCAGTATAGAATCTCGCGAGTAAAATGTTATTATACCTATACCGAGTTCGAATTTGCAAGTAAAGAATGTCTATTATACCTATACGCGAGTATCGAATCCGCAGTAAATGTTTATTATAACTATATGACGAGTATAAATCAGCGAGTAAAATGTCTATTATACCCATACGCGAGTATCAAATGCAGTAAATGTCTATTATAACCAATATGCGCGCTCGAATCGGCGTGGAGTAAATGTCTATTATACCAATACGCGGGATAGAATTTGACGAGTAAAATGTCTATTATACCTATACGCGAGTATCGAATCCACAAGTAAAATGTCTATTATACCTATACGCGAGTATCGAATACGTGAGTAAAATGTCTATTATACCTATACGCGACTATTGAATTTGCAAGTAAAATGTCTATTATACCTATACACGAGTATCGAATTTGCAAGTAAAATGTCTATTATACCTATACACGAGTATCGAATTTGCAAGTAAAATGTCTATTATACCTATACACGAGTATTGAATTTGCAAGTAAAATGTCTATTATACCTATAAACGAGTATCGAATTTGCGAGTAAAATGTCTATTATACCTATACGCGAGTATCGAATCCACAAGTAAAATGTCTATTATACCTATACGCAGAAGTATCGAAACGTGAGTAAAATGTCTATTATACCTATACACGCGAGTATTGAATTTGCAAGTAAATGCTATATACCTATCACGAGTATCGAATTTGCAAGTAAATGTCTATTATACCATACACGAGTATCGAATGCAAGTAAAATGTCTATTATACTATACGAGTATCGAATTTGCAAGTAAAATGTCTATTATACCTATACACGAGTACGAATTGCAAGTAAAATGTCTATATACCTAACCGAGTATCGAATCCGCAAGTAAAATGTCTATATACCTAAAACGAGTATCGAATTGCAAGTAAAATGTCTATATCCTATACACGAGTATCGAATTTGCAAGTAAAATGTCTATTATACTATACACGAGTATCGAATTTCAAGTAAATGTCTTATACCTATACGCGAGTATCGAATCCGCATGTAAAATGTTTATTATACCTATATGCGAGTATCAAATCCACGAGTAAAATGTCTATTATACCAATACGCGAGTATCAAATTCGCAAGTAAATGTCTATTATACCAATATGCGCGCATCGATCCACGAGTAAAATGTCTATTATACCTATAGCCAGTATAGAATCCGTGAGATAAATGTCTATTATACCTTACGCGAGTATGAATCCGTGAGTAAAATGTCTATTATACCTATACGCGAGTATCGAATTTGCAGAGTAAAATGTCTATTATACCTATAACGAGTATCGAATCCACAAGTAAAATGTCTTTATACCTATACACGAGTATCGAATCCCAAGTTAAAATGTCTATAACCTATACGCGACTATTGAAATGCAAGTAAAATGTCTATTATACCTATACACGAGTATCGAATTCACAAGTAAAATGTCTATTATACCTATACACGAGTACGAATTTGCAATTAAATGTCTATTATAATATACACGAGTATCGAATTGCAAGTAAAATGTCTATTATACCTATACACGAGTATCGAATTTGCAAGTAAAATGTCTATATACCTATACGAGTATCGAATTGCAAGTAAAATGTCTATTTACCTAACGCGAGTATCGAATCCGCAGTAAAATGCTTATTAACCTATACACGAGTACATTTGCAAGTAAAATGTCTATTATACCTATACACGAGTATCGCGAGTCAATCCGCGAGTAAAATGTCTATTATACCTATACGCGAGTTTCGAATTTGCAAGGTAAAATGTCTATTATACCTATACGCAAGTTGAATTCACGAGTAAAATGTCTTATACCTATACGCGAGTATCGAATCCGCGAGTAAAAATGTCTATTATACCTATACGCATATCGAATTTGCAAGTAAAAGTCTATTAACCTATCGCAAGTATTGATTCGCGAGTAAAATGTCTATTATACCTATACGTGAGTACCAATCCGCGAGTAAAATGTCTATTATACCTATAAGCAAGTATTGAATTGCAAGTAAAATGTCTATTATACCTATACGCGAGTATCGAATGCAAGAAAATGTCTATTATACCTATACGCGAGATTGAATCGCGAGTAAAATGTTATTATACCAATACACGAGTATCAAATCCCTGAGTAAAATCTCTATTATATACTCGAGTATCGAAATCCGCGAGTAAAATGTCTATTATACCTATACCCGAGTATCGAATCCATAGTAAAATGTCTATTATACCAAACAGATATCAAATCCGCAAGTAAAATATCATTTACCTGTACGCGAGTATCGATCCGCGAGTAAAATGTCTATTATACCTATACGCGAGTTACGAATCCACAAGTAAAATGTCTATTATACTATACGCGAGTATCGAATCCACAAGTAAATGTCTATTATACCTATACGCGAGTATCGAATTTGCAAGTAAAATGTCATTATACCAATAAGCGAGTAAATATCAATTATCAAACCCGCGAGTAAAAATGTCTATATATCTATACACGAGATAGATATAATATTATAATAGTCTATTATACCTATACGCAGTATGAATTTGCAAGTAAAATGTTATTATACCTATACGTGAGTATTGAATCCGCGAGTAAAATGTCTATTATACCAACACGCGAGTATCAATCCGCAAGTAAAATGTCTATTATACCTATAGCGAGTATCGAATTGCCAGTAAAATGTCTATTATACCTATACACGAGTATTGAATTTGCAAGTAAAATGTCTATTATACCTATACGCGAGTATCGAATTTGCAAGTAAAATGTCTATTATACCAATACGCGGGTAAATATCAAATTATCAAACCCGCGAGTAAAATGTCTATTATATCTATACACGAGTATAGATATAATATTATAATATGTCTATTATACCTATACGCGAGTATCGAATCTGCAAGTAAAATGTCTATTATACCTATACGCGAGTATCGAATTTGCAAGTAAAATGTCTATTATACCTATACGCGAGTATCGAATCCGTGAATAAAATGTCTATTATAACAATACGCAAGTAAATATCAAATTATCAAACCCGCGAGTAAATAACGAATTATAGAATTGGCGAGTTCTTCATGGGATAATTATCGAATGTTCGAACACGAGAGCTCGAAAGTAGCGCGCGTGAGAGTAAAATTGAGTTTTCGATAGTCCTGGATATTGGAACGTGTTCCCCAGACCATTTCCCAGGTCCCACAGCCATTTACATTAAGTTACCATTGATATTTTCATTGTATTTCATTCAAAATTTTCGGACTATTTGACTCCCATTGACACGATCCCATATAGATCGAAAGTTTGAAAACGATCCGAACTTTCGAAAGTTCACCACCTCCAATAGTCACACACTGATAGATGGCTGCAGCTCAATACCCCAAATATTAATTTCCCACAGTGTTAGCCCTTTAAACATTATTGCAGGAACATTATGGCAGGAATCGGAATCCTAAATTTACGATCGTTAAACCGATCGGAGATTAACGATTGTAAATTGACAATAACGAAATCGCAGATTTACGATCCCCATAGTAGTTTACTACCGCACGGTATTCTACGATTGAACGTTCGTTAATTAAAGAACGTTCAGTCGTAAATATGTGATCATACATTTACGACCAAAATCGTAAATTATCCCACGGTGTCGCTAAAAAGCGATTCCGCGGGTTTATAAATATGTCCCATAGTGTGTAATGAAATATATACATAGTGACATAGTAAAATTATTAACATTCCCTTTAATATAAAAAGTAATAAAATATATACATAGTGACAGTAAAATTAACATTCCCTTTAATATAAAAAGTAATAAAATATATACATTTTAATGTAACAGAAATGTTATAGTTACAGAAAGTATGGACTGGCTGGAAAACTGACACTGGCTGGAAAATTTGAGCTGATGGACTTACTGGTATATTTAATAATATATACCGTATATACTCGAGTATAAGCCCACCCGAGTATAAGCCGAGGTACCTAGTTTTACCTCAAAAAGTAAGAAACCATGATTGACTCGAGTAGAAGCCGAGGGTTGAAATTGCACCCCCAGGAAAGGCCCAAAAACATTCCCCCTTAGAGAGCCCCCCCAGTTCAGGGAGTGAGGTGGTACTTACAATTGTAGGTAAATCAGGGTAAGGTAAATTTTTCCAAAATCTGCTGCTGCTAACTTGCTCTCTATGTAACCAGGTACCGGTAAGTTAAATCTCTGGATCCTGCTGGCACTCTGCTGTCTGCACGCTGCACTGACGTCCGTACTCGGCGGCTGTCTTACTGCCCGGTGCCGAGTAGTGACATCACTACTCAGCGCCGGGCAGTAGTAAGCAAGTAAGCAGCAGCAGATTTGGGAAAAATTTACAGTGACCCGAGTATAAGCCGAGGTCGGGTTTTAAGGCTATTTTTAAAGCCTGAAAACCTCAGCTTATACTCGAGTATATACGATAATAATAATAATAAGGCAAGTACATTAAAACATCCTAAAAGCAAAGTAATTCATAAACCCCAGTTTATGGTATAACATGTCAATATAGATGTAAATTCATTGGGCTTAAAATGCAATCAAAACTACCCCCAAACACAAATTTAAAGTGCGTAGTGTCAAAGTGCTATACTTAGCTGTCTAAGCGTATTTATCAGCTAAAGGTCGCCCAATCCAACAGTCCAAGGATCAGTGCCTGTATAGTCAATATGGGTGATAGCACCATTGCATATGCATCAGGAATTAAGTTCACCAATGGGGTAGGAGGTGGGTAGTCAAGCCAAAATAGAAAGAAGCGGAGAACACGATCAGGCGCGTTTCGTTCCACACGGACTTCTACTGCGGCCTGTGTATGGGAAGGATTCCTAAAAGGCTTATCACAGGCAGCAGTGAATAATGTTCCCCTTTATTGTAATATAAAAGGATATTAGAAATTATGGGCCATATTCATAAAGGCACGGTATCACTTTTTAGCAATACCGCGTCTTTAACGTTTGGTTAAGCGATTGTTAATTTACGATCACTTTCAGAAATTGCCAAGAACGTTCGTAAATTCCCAATAATGACCGCAAATCTACGTTAACGATCGCAAATCTACGATAACGCCGTTGTAGAATTCCGATCCCCATAGAATACCATTGCAGTAGTTTACTACCGCAGGGTATTTAACAACCGAACATTCGTTAGTTAATGAACGTTCAGCGTAAATTTACACCCACTGTCATACATTGGCGATAACTTGTGGTATCGCCAACTTGCGTTACTGCGTGTTTATGAATATGGCCCATAGTTCCAAGAGTATGTAACAGCAAAAGATACATGGATATAGTATTCCTAAATGTAAACATTTTTCGATCCTTTATCATTAACGTTTTAAACTTCATTGCAGTAAAATAAAACGGTCATTTATATACTTTCTACTTTCCCAGACTGAACGGGCGTTTCAGCCAACAGAGCGCCCATACTTGGCACGATTGTAACCTGAGAAGGCTGTGCATACACATGTACTTGAGCATTTAGACACCTCAGAGCACATGCAGGTTATATGTCTGGATAAAAGTTTCAATGTTATACGCCGTCTCCAATCTTATATTTCCATGTTCAGGAATAAATTTGACCGTGGAAACACAGCTGGATCCATCCTTATGGTTCCTGTTCTCTATCTGATTCTCATCAATGGGAAGCATTCCATCGTACCAGCAGAAGAATCCGTCACTTGCATCCATCCCTTTAATGACACATTGTAGGGTCACTTCCTGCCCCTTCTTAGGGTCGGGGGTCAAACACTCAATTTGGGTCAATTCCGGTTTCTGTCTTTCAGATTCTGAAAAAAAATTCACTGTTAAGCGATAAAATTCCAAACGCTGTATGTTACAATACTTACCTTAAAGGGCATGTCCACCTACCACCCCCACTAAACACACCCCATTTTGCTATACTTACCTTTACCAAAAATGATTCTATCATTTCTTACAGATGCGGATTCCTTGCCGGCTTGTAGTCGCCTCCGCTACTGTTCATGTCAAGGATTCTGAAGCTCCGGGAATGAAAGTCATTCATTGGCTGTGATGTAAGCATCGTGGCCAAAATTGACTTCCAGGCTTGGAAGCAGCAAAGGAACGAACAGTGGGGATCGGGCTTTGTATTTGTCTATTTGGTGAGAATTATACTCAGGCACTGATAGACTTTGTTCTGCCCACCCTCCTTATTAACATATGTTATCCAATGGCAGAGATGGGAGAATCATCAGTGACACTGACTGTGGGAGGAGCCAGAGGGGCAGTCGGGAAACGTCAGCAAATGAGCGCAATCGCGGGTCAGTTTAACCAATTATCTGCCTGCTCCTGCCTTTGCTCCTTTACCTTCTGTTCTTCAATAAATGTCTATCTAGTCTATCTTTAGTCACGCTTATTCCCTTTATTAATTTAGTTTAACTTATCTAATCTATCTTCACAGTCACGCTCCTCCATTCCCCTAATTAATTTAGTTTAACTTATCTAGTCTATCTTCACAGTCACGCTCCTCCATTCCCCTAATTCATTTAGTTTAACTTATCTAGTCTATCTTCACAGTCAAGCTCCTTCATTCCCCTTATTAATTTAGTTTAACTTATCTAGTCTATCTTCACAGTCACGCTCCTCCATTCCCCTTATTAATTTAGTTTACCTTATTTAGTCTGTAGTTACAAGCCTCCATTCCCCTTATTAATTTAGCTATAACTTATCTGTCTATCTTCACAGTCCCACTCCTCCATTCCCCTTATTAATTTAGTTATAACGTATCTGTTTATCTTCGCAGTCACGCTCCTCCATTCCCCTTATTAATTTAGTTATAACTTATCTGTCTATCTTCACAGTCATTAGATACTACATTCCCCTTATTAAATTAGTTATAACTTATGTGTCTATCTTAACAGTCATTGGACCCTCTTACCTTTGAGATTTAGCTGGAACTTTCTTGTTGATATTACACCTTTAGCAGTAAAAATGCATTGGATAGAGACCCTGTGGTCTGTAATGTTGGGTGTAAACGTTAATGTGCTGGTACAGAAATATAATCCGTCCTCTCCAATACGAGGTTCAGAGGTCTCAATCTTCCCTGTATTGAGTTTGGGAAGGTTGGTAACCAATTTGATGGGTTGTTGGAGTTTATCTGTGCTGGGGGTCCGGGAGACACGTGCCGTATTATTACATCGTGGTTCTTCTGTAAACTCTTTTCCAAGTTTGAGCCATCGGATATCGTGATCTCTTTGAGAGAAGCCAGATATGGTGATGGTGAAACTTCTCTGTTTGTCAGCCTCTGGGTTGGCTGGTAGAGCCTTAATATTGGACATGACGGGTGTAGAGGCTGCAAGAGAAGAGCAGAAAGAGACGTTCCAGCATTGGGGGTGACTGGTTCATCAGCGTCAGGGATCCCAATCTCCCCAGTACGTCAGTAATGCCCAACCCATGGAGCCATAAGAGCCCCATTAGTGTCACCTTTATAAGGGTCTAGGGTGCACTCCAGACCCATGTCCTGATTATTATCGACCCTCCTGCAGGCCTCAAAAAAGCCACACGTTGGGCACCAGGGCCGGCCTTTGATATGGGCACAGGTTGCATTACCAGGGAGGTGCCAGTTGGGAGTCTTAAGTCACGGACCTGTAGGTCAAAGTTGTGCATCAGTGCCACAGCCCCCCAGTTATTGTCCAGCAGATGAATTATATGTATCAGCAGCACCCCACATACAAACCCCAACACACGTAAGCCTTCTGTATGCTGCGCTGTTCGGTCTGTGCATTTAGTGCGTTACGTGTTACACGATGACGTACGCACCATATATACAAGCACTGCAGATAGTGAGATACAGGAATCGTGGGTGGCAGACTTGATTTGAAGCAGGCCAAGGCAAGCAGCATTCAGCAGCGTATTGTGTGTGCCAAGGAGGGTGTGTTGGAGGGGGCGCCATTAGCAAATCTTGCTATTTAACAAGGCCAGCCCTGTTGAGCACCTTATGTCCACTGGACCACTATAGGTGGCACCGTGTGGGTAGATTACCGGGCACGGCTCTACGTGTTTATAAGGCACCATGTGGAACACTAAATGGTAAATAAACACGGGACATATTGTCTAGTACTAAAGGATCACAAGGGATTATAAAACAATCTGAGGACCACAATTGGCCCTTTTTTTTGGATGCGTCCGTCTGTCTGGTTTGGACAGAAGAATGCTCGACTGACGGTCGCTGACGAACGAACAAACAAACCCTCCGATATTTCATCCCGATCGTCTGATACACTGGAATGTCGGTGGGGACGAATTATTGGATGGTGTGTAGCCAGCTTAAGACTCACACAGTCTGATGCAATAAAGTTTGTCTGTGCTGTTAACCTGCAGTAACCAATCAGATGTGAGCTTTTTAGGCTGGGTACACACGGGGCTATTATTTGTCTCGACCGAGCGCTCACTGGCCAGGACAAATGACCATAGGGAGCTGCGCGATCGCCCGTGATATCTGCTGACGTGTACCCAGCCGTACTGGGTTACTGCAGCTAAATAATATCTAATGCATTTCTGCTCATTAAAAACACGGACAAACCTTTCACCTCTTATTGTATCCGCCCCACAGTGTCCACTAAATAATTACTAGATCTTACTCATGGGCACCTACCTGGCAGGTTCAGAGTTATATATCTTTCCACAGGGCGAGGTAGGTCCTTGTGCTTCACCAGACAATGAATTAGTTTCCCATAATCCTCTACAGTAGGTGTCAAGGAAAGAAGGAAGTAGATGAGGTCTCCTTTAGCTTGAGGCTCCAGGTCGCTCTTTATAAGTTCCCTCCCCTTCCACCAATCCACCGTCAGCTCTTGCTCTTCACAACCCGACACTTCACAGCGCAGGGTCACGGGGTCTCCGAAAGTTGGTCTTTCCGTATTGCAGGATAAAGCTTCAATGATTGGGAGACCTGAGGGATGACATCATATGAGTGCATCATAGGCAGGACTACCGTATGTACTCGAGTATAAACCGAGGTTTTCCGGCTTTAAAAATAGCCTAAAAACCAAACTTCGGTCTATCCTCGGATCAATCACTTACCTAATCTTACCTCTTACAACTCCCAGCAAATAAAGCATGCTGGGAATTGTAGTTTCCAAACATCTGGAGTGCCACGGAATGGGCATAACTGTATGGGATTACTGTCCATTTAAAGGGCAAGTAATCCCTCAAACAATACAGAATCAAGAGGATGGTATCTATTATTAAAAAGATTGCCTTCAGGATTACTGGATTTGGCAACGTTTGACGTTGATGTGGAGTTTAATTGATGCCTCTGGTTTGGATCACTACAACCAATTAACATCAACAATACATTAAAATAATGTCCATCCATGGCCACTGCCCCTTTAAAAATACTTCTCCTAACTGGCCCACCAACAGCGCCCTCTATGGGTGATGGATGTTGATTTGTACCTTTTAGTTTCATACAGTAGGACTTCTTGACTATTTTATCTGCGTGTGTTATCTCCACGTGGAATTCCATCCCATGGTTCTTGACTGTAGGAGTAAACTGGACTGTCGATGTGCTAGAGTGAAGCTTTGATGTCTTGTCCTGTTTGGAGACTTCATTGGAGGGGAAGGTTTCAGGTCCCTGATACCACTTAACTGAGGAGGTTTTGGGATAAAAATCCTTCACCGAACAGGATAACCTGACTGGTTTGTTGCACTGTGGTAGGCGGGGCATGCACATGATGTCACCAACAGTCGGACTGCGGACTGTAATATAAATACACACACAGGGTAATGGACACTCACCGTGGGTAGATCCGCCAGGTATTTTACATATAAAACATAAACATCATATTCTGGTTACTGGAAAGAAACATTTGCTTCTAGACACTGGGTAAATGGATTTTGGACTGGCTGTTCACATCATTTGGCAGGTCAAATGTTCAGAGGTTCAAATAGTGCACACAAAATAATTATTAATAATAATAATAATAATTATTATTATTATTATTATATAATAATACATAATAAATAATAATAAATAATAACAATAAATAATAAATAATAATAATAATAATAATAAATAAAAATAATAATAAATAATAATAATACTAAATAAAAATAAATAATAATAATAATACATAATAATAAATAATAATAATAATAAATAATAATAATGTGCAAAATGTAATGTAAAGCAAATGTCTTGAACATTTCCCCTCTGTATACACTATAGAAGATCCAAGTACAGATATCATAGAGTGTAGTAGCAATAATGGTATAAAAGATTCAAGTTCACTTTGGTTAACCGAGGATATGGTACAGAAAGAACTAAATAAGTTTAATATTAATAAATCTCCTGGACCGGATAAAATACATCCTCGGGTACTTAGGGAGCTAAGTTCAGTTTTATCTAGGCCATTGTTTCTTATTTTTGCTGATTCCCTCATGTCCGGTGGTGTTCCTCTGGATTGGAAAAAGGCTGATGTTGTTCCAGTATTCAAAAAGGGTCGTCATTCACAGCCAGGTAATTACAGGCCTGTAAGTTTAACTTCAGTGGTGGGGAAGATCCTGGAAAGTTTAATAAGGGAACATGTTCTAGAGTATGTTTCAAGGACTGACATTATAAGTAGTAACCAGCATGGATTTAGGAGGAATAGATCTTGTCAAACTAACTTGCTTGGCTTTTATGAGGAAGTAAGTAGAAATTTAGACTCTGGTATAGCAGTAGATGTAGTTTACTTGGATTTTGCAAAGGCTTTTGATACAGCCCCCCATAGGCGACTAATGTATAAGCTAAGGTCTGTTGGTCTGGGGAGTCACATTTGTACATGGATAGAAAATTGGTTAATGAATTGGATGCAGAGAGTAGTTGTTAATGGGGCTTCATCATTATGGACTAAAGTGCTAAGTGGGGGCCACAGGGTCTGTGCTGGGGCCGCTTCTATTTAATCTATTTATTAATGATTTGGAAGTGGGTATTGTCAGCAAGGTTTCTGTGTTTGCTGACGACACAAAACTTTGTCGACCATTAAAAGCTTCAGAGGATGTGCAATCGTTACAGGGGGATCTAGATAGATTGTCACATTGGGCTGCTAAGTGGCAGATGAGATTCAATGTTGATAAATGGAAGGTGATGCATTTTGGACTTAAAAATCCATGTGCTACTTATACTATAAATGGCTCTGTGTTAAGTGAATCCCTGTTGGAAAGGGATCTTGGAGTTTTGGTGGATAACAAACTTAAAGAAAGCAAGCAGTGCCAGGCGGCAACAGCCAGAGCCAGCATGGTATTGTCTTGTATAAAGAGAGGTTTGGATTCAAGGGAGGAAAATGTTCTACCTCTTTACAAAGCATTGGTAAGGCCTCATTTGGAATATGCAGTGCAATTTTGGAATCCTGTGTACAAAAAGGACATCTTTGAAATGGAAAGGGTTCAGAGAAGCGCAACTTAATTAATAAGGGGATTGGGGGAGCTTGAATATGAAGAGAGAAAAGTTACAATTATGTAGGCTGGAGAAAAGGCGCTTGCGTGGGGATATGATTACTGTGTATAAATACATTAACGGGCCATACAATAAACTATCTGGGACATTGTTCACCAATAGAACATGTCAGAGGACATGAGGACATCCCTTAAGACTTGAAGAAAAAAGGTTTAGGCATCAAGTTGGGAAAGGGTTTTTCACTGTGAGAACGGTAAAGCTATGGAACTGTCTTCCAGTGGACGTTGTTTATTGCAGGTTCATTGTCATTTAAATAAAAGCTGGATGAGTTTCTACAAACAGGAATGTTACAAGTTACTGGTATTGATACATAAAGTAGAGTTGAAAAGGGTTTTTCACTGTGAGAACGGTAAAAGCTATGGAACTGTCTTCCAGTGGACGTTGTTATGGCAGGTTTCATTGGTCAGGTTAATAAAAGCTGATGAGTTTCTACAAACAAGAATGTTACAAGTTACTGGTATTGATACTAAAGTAGAGTTGGGAAAGGTTTTGTCACTGTGAGAACGGTAAAGCTATGGAACTGTCTTCCAGGGACTTTGTTATGGCAGTTCATTGGTCAGTTTAATAAAAGCTGGATGAGTTTCTACAAACAAGGAATGTTTACAAGTTACTGGATGATACATAAAGTAGAGTTGGGAAAGGGTTTGTCACTGTGAGAACGGTAAAGCTATGGAACTGTCTTCCAGTGGACGTTGTTAGGCAGTTTCATTGGTCAGTTAATAAAAGCTGGATGAGTTTCTACAAACAAGGAATGTTACAAGTTACTGGTATTGATACATAAGTAGAGTTTGGGAAAGGTTTTGTCACTGTGAGAACGGTAAAGCTATGGAACTGTTTCCAGTGGACGTTGTATGGCAGGTTCATTGGTCAGTTTAATAAAAGCTGGATGAGTTTCTCGCAAACAAGGAATGTTACAGTTACTGGTATTGATACATAAGTAGAGTTGGGAAAGGGTTTTGTCACTGTGGAACGGTAAAGCTATGGAACTGTCTTCCAGTGGCATTGTTATGGCAGTTCATTGGTCAGTTTAATAAAAGCTGGATGATGTTTCTACAAACAAGGAATGTTACAAGTTACTGGTATTGATACATAAAGTAGAGTTGGGAAAGGGTTTGTCACTGTGAGAAGGTAAAGCTATGGAACTGTCTTCCAGTGGACGTTGTTATGGCAGGTTCATTGGTCAGTTTAATAAAAGCTGGATGAGTTTCTACAAACAACAAGGAATGTTACAATTTACTGGTATTGATACATAAAGTAGAGTTGGGAAAGGGTTTGTCACTGTGAGAACGGTAAAGCTATGGAACTGTCTTCCAGTGGACGTTGTTATGGCAGGTTCATTGGTCAGTTTAAATAAAAACTGGATGAGTTTCTACAAACAAGGAATGTTACAAGTTACTGGTATTGATACATAAAGTAGAGTTGGGAAGGGTGTTCACTGTGAGAACGTAAAGCTATGGAACTGTTTCCAGTGGACGTTGTTATGGCAGGTTCATTGGTCAGTTTATAAAAAGCTGGATAGTTTCTCAAACAAGGAATGTTACAAGTTACTGGTATTGATACATAAAGTAGAGTTGGGAAAGGGTTTGTCACGTGAGAATGGTAAAGCTATGGAACTGTCTTCCAGTGGACGTTGTTATGGCAGGTTCATTGGTCAGTTTAATAAAAAGCTGATGATTTTCTACAAACAAGGAAATGTTACAAGTTACTGGTATTGATACATAAAGTAGAGTTGGGAAAGGGTTTGTCACTGTGAGAACGTAAAGCTATGGAACTGTCTTCCAGTGGACTTTGTTATGGCAGTTTCATTGGTCAGTTTAATAAAAGGCTGGATGAGTTTCTACAAACAAGGAATGTTACAAGTTACTGGTATTGATACATAAGTAGAGTTGGGAAAGGGTTTGTCACTGTGAGAACGGTAAAGCTATGGAACTGTTTCCGTGGATCGTGATTGTTATGGCAGGTTTATTGGTCAGTTTAATAAAAAGCTGGATGAGTTTCTCAAACAAGGAATGTTACAGTTACTGGTATTGTACATAATGTAGAGTTGGGAAAGGGTTTGTCACTGTGAGAACGGTAAAGCTATGGAACTGTCTTCCAGTGGACGTTGTTATGGCAGGTTCATTGGTCAGTTTAATAAAAAGCTGGATGAGTTTCTACAACAACAGGAATTTGCAAGTTACTGGTATTGATACATAAGTAGAGTTGGGAAAGGGTTTGTCACTGTAGAACGATAGGCTGGAACTGTCTTCCAGTGGATGTTGTTATGGCAGGTTCATTGGTCAGTTTAATAAAAAGCTGGATGAGTTTCTACAAACAAGGAATGTTACAAGTTTACTGGTATTGATACTAAGTAGAGTTGGGAAAGGTTTGTCACTGTGAGAACGTAAAGCTATGGAACTGTCTTCCAGTGGACGTTGTAATGGCAGGTTCATGGTCTTTAATAAAAGCTGGATGAGTTTCTTCTACAAACAGGAATGTTACAAGTTACTGGTTTGATACATAAAGTAAGTTGGAAAGGTTTGTCATGTGAGAACGGTAAAGCTATGGAACTGTTTCCGGACGTTGTTAATGGCAGGTTCATTGGTCAGTTTAATAAAAAGCTGGATATTTTCTACAACAAGGAATGTTACAAGTTCTGTATTGATACATAAAGTAGAGTTTATCCAGGGAAATTTCCCATTGCCACTTCAGGAAGGAAGGATTTTTTTTCCCCTTTATAATTCTGGTGGGTTTTTTTTGCCTTCCTCTGGATGAACAGTTAGGTAGGTAGCATGGGTATTTCTGAGTGGGTTGAACTGAATGGACGTATGTCTTTATTCCACCTCAAATACTATAATATACTATACTCTATATTAATTCTGTATCTGTGCAAATAATATATCTGTACACACAGTAATCTGGTAGAATATAAACACTGTAGTATGTCGTCTAAAAAATTTTATTCTGTATCTGTACAAATGATATATATCTGTACACACAATAATCTGGTAGAATATAAACACTGTTAGGTAGTGTACAAAATGTAAATTTGTATCTGTACAAATGATTTATATCTGTACAAAGTAATCTAGTAGAATATAACTTCTGTGGTATGTAGTGTACTAAATGTTATTCTCTATCTGTATAAATGATCAAATGATATATATCGGTACACACACTATGCTCTGGTGGAATATTACTTCTGTGGTATGTAGTTTACAAAATGTGATTCTGTATCTGTACAAATGATATATACCGTATCTGTAAACACAGTAATCTGGTAGAATATAAACACTGTAGTATGTAGTGTACAAAATGTAATTCTGTATCTGTAAAGATTATATATATCTGCACACACAGCAATTTGGTAGAATATAAACTCTGGTATGTAGCGTACAAAATGTAGTTTTATATCTGAACAAATTATATGTATCTGTATAAACAGTAATCTGGTACAATATAAACACTGTGGTATGTAGTAAACAAAATGAAATTCTGTATCTATACAGATGCTATAGATCTGTACACACAGTAATCTGGAGAAATATAAACTCTGGTATGTAGCGTGCAAAATGTAGTTCTGTATCTGTACAAATTATATATACTGTACACACAGTAATCTGGTCGAATAATACTCTGTGGTATGTAGTGTAACAAAATGTAATTCTGTATCTGTACAGTGCTATAGATCTGTACACACAGTAATCTGGAGGAATATAAACTCTGGTATGTAGTTTACAAAATGTGATTCTGTATCTGTACAAATGATATATACCGTATCTGTAAACACAGTAATCTGGTAGATAATAAACTCTGTGGTATTAGTGTACAAAATTGTAATTCTGTATCTGTACAGATGCTATAGATCTGTACACACAGTAACCTGGAGGAATAAACTCTGGTATGTAGCATACAAAATGTAGTTCTGTATCTGTACAAATTATATATATCTTGTACACACGTAATCTGGAGGAATATAAACTCTGTGGTATGTAGTGTACAAAAATGTAATTCTGTATCTGTACAGATGCTATAGATCTGTACACACAGTAATCTGTAGGAATATAAACTCTGGTATGTAGCATACAAATGTGTTCTGTATCTGTAAAACTTATAATATCTGTACCCACAGTAATCTGGTGAAAATTAAACTCTGTGTGGTATGTAGTGTACAAAATGGAATTTTGTATGTACAAAATGTAATTCTGTATCTGTACAGATGCTATAGATCTGTACACACAGTAATCTGGAGGAATATAAACTCTGGTATGTAGCGTACAAAATGTTCTGTATCTGTACAAATTATATATATCTGTACACACAGTAATCTGGTAGAATATAAACTCTGTGGTATGTTGGTACAAAATGGAGTTTTTGTATGTACAAAATGTAATTCTGTATCGTGTACAGAGATATATATCTGTACACACAGTAATCTGGTGGAATATAAACTCTGTGGTTGTATTGTACAAATGGATTTTGTATGTACAAAATGGAATTCTGTATCTATCCAATGATATATATCTGTACACACAGTAATCTGGTAGATATAAACTTCTGGTATGTAGTGTACAAAATGCAAGCTGTATCTATCAATATATATATCTGTACACACAGTAACTGGTAGAATATAACACTGTAGTATGTCTCTACAAAATTTATCCTGTATCTGTACAAATGATATATATTCTGTACACACAGTAATCTGTGGAATATAAACTCTGGTATGTAGTGTACAAAATGGAGTTTTGTATGTACAAAATAATTCTGTATCTGTACAGATGATATATATCTGTACCACCAGTATCTGGTGGAATATAAACTCTGTGGTATGTAGTGTACAAAATGCAGTTTTGTATGTACAAAATGGAATTCTGTATCCTTACAGACGATATATCTGTACACACAGGGGGGACATTGGTTTTTCGTTACTTACCTATATTTTCCATTTTCCAGGAAACAGATTTCGGTGTGTTCGAGGCTTTGGTGTCTGACCTCACACCTGAATATCTTCCCCACGTCCTTCACACAAGGCATGTACATTACACGGCTGGTTAAACAGAGAAGCTCATTGGGTGCCGTGGTCACGGGGTCATTTTGTACGGTCAATGCTTTGTCGTCTATGTACCACGTGACTATTATCAGTTCTGGACAGAAGGAATGGATTTTGCAGGTAAGTTCTATATTTTTCGCCATCGTACAGAATCTTCTGTGACCTCTGAATTGGTTCCAACTCTGGGGCAACTAAACATAAAAAAATTGGTCATAACCAAGGAGACAATTAGGGGAGGGAAGTAACTAAAAACAGAAATGCTTTTCAGTCCTTTATTTATTTTTCTGAAAAGCACTGCAACAGTTACAGGCTCAAACTGAACAGTGCCCTCCAGTGGCCAAAAAAAATCCGACAAACAGTAATACGAGTTTTGTTGTTTTTTTTTTTGAGCAATAGATTCTTAATTACAGAGATTTTGACCATCTGTGTTAATTACAGATAAACTGCAGTCCTCAAAAGGATCAGGAGAGTAAACTACACATTCTACATGCAATTGCAAATATTTCTGGTATATTCAGATCACAGTATAACCCAACATCTCATTATTATTTATTAGCAAGAGATACAGACAGGATTTCACATCCCTTAGCAGTACTAAAGATTTTGATTTCAAAGGGTAATTTAAATTACATAAGGAACTCTGAGTATCACTTGTATTATAAGGGATAATGTATCCCCTACTGTAAATTATAAGGAATATTGTAATACCAATATTCAAAAAAGGTAGTCGTTCACAGCCTGGTAACTATAGACCTGTAAGCCTAACATCAGTGCTGGAAATTTTGTTACGGGATCATATCCTTGACTTTATCTCCAAGAATCATCTTATTAGTAGTAGTCACATGGATTATGGGAATAGATCATGCCACCAAATTTAATGGTTTTTATAGAGAAGTGAGTAAGAGTTAGATTCAGGCACAGCAGTGCCAACCCCCTGGGTCTAAAAGTCTGCATTCCGCTCACCATTTTGTTAGTGTGTGTGCGTTGCTGTCAGTTTTTGCATTGCATCTGTCTCAAAAATAATTCTGATTGGATGGCAGGGCAGTGCAATGCAACGTGGCATTCACAGTGACATGCGGTGAGGTTCTCTCGCGATAACAATCGCAAGTGTGCCAAGTTAACACGCATAAAAGTGTGCCAATGCTACCCCAATGGCGATTACCACTTTCGGCCGAGGCCACATAACATTGCATAGTAGCAGACGGTAACTGCATTTCTGGCTCACTAGTGCAAGTTGCACAACAGATCGCATTAGATTTGCAAAAATGTATGCCGAAACAAGATTCCCGAGGCCGGCAAACATTCACCATCAGCCTTGGAATGCTCGGACCTGATTGAGAAGTACAGCGGTCTGCCCCACGGCTGAAAGGAAGTCCTGCTGCTGTCATCCCCTCTCCCAGAGCTGCTGCTAATAGAAATTACAATGTGCTATTATCTGTATAGGAGATTGTGAATTACAGTGAAAAACCCTCAAATATTCAATTGCGGACCCTCGAAAATAGCTTAGGTGAAGAAAGTTAGTTTTTTAATAAGTTTGGTTATATACGTTCCCAGGCTGGGTGTAGCTACAGGGGTGCAGGGATGCAACTGCAACCAGGGCCCTTGGCAAGAGAGGGCCCTAACACGTCTGTATGCCAACTATTTTCCAGTGGTCCGTGTACCAAGCAATTTTGACCTAGTTAAATGCTTGGCACACAAACAATGGAAAGGTGCTTGGTAACATGGACCACTGGTAAAATAGTTGGCACACAGATTGGTAAAATGCTTGGCACACAGACCCTGATATACTGGTTGGGAAACTGACACTAATTAAATCTTGTTGGCACACAGACAATGGTAAAGGTGCTTGTACACGGACCACTGGAAAATAGTTGGCACACAGATTGTAAAATGCTTGCACACAGACACTGATATACTGGTTGGAACTGACACTAGTTAAATGCTTGACACAAACAATGGTAGTTTTCCCAACCATATATCATGTCTGTGTGCCAAGCATTTTACCAATCTGTGTGCCAACTATTTTACCAGTGGTCCGTGTACAAAGCACCTTTACCATTGTCTGTGTGCCACATTTAATTAGTGTCAGTTTCCCAACCAGTATATCAGTGTCTGTGTGCCAAGCATTTTACCAATCTGTTGTGCCAACTATTTTACCAGTGGTCCATGTACCAAGCACCATTACCATTTCTGTGTGCCAAGCATTTAATTAGTGTCAGTTTCCCAACCATATATCAGTGTCTGTGTGCCAAGCATTTTACCAATCTGTGGCCAACTATTTACCAGTGTCCGTGTACCAAGCACCTTTACCAGTGTCTGTGTGCCAAGCATTTAATTAGTGTCCAGTTTCCCAACCAGTATATCAGTGTCTGTGTGCCAAGCTTTACCAATCTGTGTGCCAACTATTTTACAGTGTCCGGTACCAAGCACTTTACCATTGTCTGTGTGCAAAGCTTTAACTAGTGTCTATGTGCCAAGTATTTTACTGGCGTCTGATCATTAGTTATATAAACGGAAGTTTGGTGGAAGGTTTATAAATACTGTTGGATCTGATTGAATACCTTTGCTAGGTGTATGGGGAAGTATGTTTTGTTGTTTTAGATAAGTGGCTCAAAAAAATGTTTAATGATGCTTTTTTTTTATAAGAATGATTATTTGGTTTGCGGTGCTGATTTGTGTTTGCATAACAAGCCTCCTGTAACACATCATTTGGACAGAGAACTAAACTGAGAAGTCCACCATCCTTTCACCTTCAGTTGACAGGTTTTACTGATGGGATTTTTCAGTGCAATTGTTTACACCACATAAGTTTTGCGTCATCGTCTTCCATTACTTGGGGTTATGTGGATGTACATTCACAGAAGTAATATAGCCCTTCTTAGTCCGTGGGGAAAGTAATATTGTGCCATCGTATAATTCAGTAATGGGCCCCCCCTCTTGTTCCACGTCTACACAGTTATCCTCTTTCTATACATATTTGAGATCGGAAACATTGCCGCAGCTTTGTCTGGTTGGGCGATTTCCAGAAGGCAATTTTTCTCATCTCTCCATGTTTTCTTTTCATGCATAATGTGATTTCGTGGGTTTTGGCCGGTAACCCAAAATCTGGCAGTGCAAAGTCCCTTTCAAATTATGGACCAATGTTCCGCTCCAGTTATGTCTGTGAGTTTTGGGGCCTCTTTAAAAAAAAATCATTGTAATATTACATTATAACGTTATAATAGTCACTTAACCAGAGTTTCTAATATCAAATTTAAAGCAACTATTAAAACACCTGTCTGTGTTTTATTCATTTAAATTCTTTATCTCTCTACTTCTAAGAAGAAAGTACAACCAGAATTGTACAACCAGAATTGATGCATATATGAGTCACATTACCGTCGGAAGTTCCAGAATCTAATTCCGCTAACCGTGGTCTCCATATAAGTGCTCTCTGAGGGCACCCACATTGCAATGTGCTGCATTTGTGCGTGCAATTCCGTGTGCAATTTACACGTGTTTGTGATTACAATTTGTCCATTTACATTATAGAAACACATGAGATTGCACAAAAAACTTCCGCCTCGCTCGCTCCCCCCCGCGGCGTAGTCTGACAGGTCCCGACGGACCTTGTCTTCTATGCGATCTATGCGCATAGAAGGCAAGGTCCGTCGGGACCTGTCACTACGCGCCAGGGGAGTGAGCGAGCGAGCAAGTTTCTTACCTTCTCTCCTGGCTCCTGTGTGTTCTATTGAGAACGGAAGGTAGGCACAGCTCCTTTACCTCCCGTTCTTCATAGAACTGGATTCCCAAAACTTATAAAAACGAGTGGAGATACCCTTTAATATTATTATATGTGGGAAAGTACAATATATCCCTATTATTTATTATTAAATATTGTGTTTGTGAGAAGGTACAAAATACCTCTATTATTGTGTAGTATTATTATTATTATTAATAATAATAATAATAATAATAATAATAATAATACTGTTATGTATTGTGTTGAGGTACAATATACCCCATACCCCTATTGTGTATTATTATTATTATTATTATCATTATTATTATCATTATGTTTTGTGGAGAGGTACAATATATCCCTATTAATGTGTATTATTATTATTATTATTATTATTATTATAATCATTATCATTATTATAATTATCATCATTATTATTATTATTATTATCATTATCTTATTATTATTATTATATCTTATTATTATCATTATCATTTTATAATGTATTATGGGAGATACATATACCCTTATTATGTATAGTAATATTATTATTATTATTCATATATTAATAATATATTATATATATATCCCCTATTATTGTGTATTAATATTATTATGATGATATGATGAATGATGATGACGTATTGTGGGGAAGTACAAAGTAACAATTACCTGTAAATAATGAACTTTCCCATCTTATTACTGTTTATTATTTTCGGGTTTGCTATTAAGACTCAGAGTTTTATGTTTTAAACATAAAACCTCATTATTCTTTATGTTGCAGGATGTGAGACTGCATCTAAGACAAGCCATACACTGCTCCATCGAGTGCATGCAATCGGGAAGTATCGATCATACGCCACCTTTGGACTGTCGATCTTGAGCAAGAAATATCAACTGTAATTTAATAAACTGCTCAAATCGACAAGCAGTCTATAGATCTGAAAGGTGAATCAAAATACACTACAAATGTTGCTCCATATATGGGCTTAATTGTACTGTCTAAGCTCCAACCCCACCTCTGTCTGGGATCTATCCATGGAAAAAATCACTTGCAGAACGTGCCTTCATATTGGTAAGGCCCTGGGCCACAAGTGAGGCAGAGCTAAATAACCCTAACCCTAACCAATCAGATGTTAGCTTCAAATTTAACTAAGATCTGATTGGTTGGGGCAAAATTAGCACCATTTTTAACGATAAAACTTTTATTGAATCTCCCTGATTGTGTCCATTAAATGGAAAATAAACTTCTTTATTGGCTGTTTAGTTCTCTGAGCATCTTTTTTCCCAATGGGCCGAGACCATTACTGAAACAATTGGGTAATGGGTCCGCGAACAGGATGTCGCCTGTTGGAAGCATTTATTTATCACAGAGAAATAAGTGGATGGGCAGATTAGGGTAATGTGAAAATAAATATGTTTTTATATTAAAATATTTGTGCTGAACTTCCCCTTTACAAGTAAACATCTAACCCCTTGTAGAACTGAACCCATGTATGTATATTTCAATGTCACGTTGGAAGTCTGATACATTTAATGTAACTTACCTTTCTTAAAGTAGAAACAAAGAAATATCCCAGCTGTAACTATAACTGTAATAACTGCTGCAATAATGCCACAAGCATTGCTTGAGATGTATCTGACTCTAAATGATGATAAACACATGTAATTTAATTATGATTAAACACATAACGGTATTTACATATATGTAATTAATTAATGATTAAACACAAACAGGTATTTCCTATAATGTATTAATGAGGATTAAACACAAACAGGTATTTCATAATAATGTAATTCATTAATGATTAAACACATAAACAGGTAATATTACATATATGTAATTAATTAATGATTAAACAAATAAACCAAGTATATCAATTGTATTCAAATTAGATCAACTGGACTTGAAATGTAGTTTCTTGAAGACGTTTCGCTAGTCATCCGACTGGCTTTCTCAATTCAGAATGACTTGTAACAGAAATCTGTGGCAATTATGTACCCTGGAAAATCCCAATTAGCATATCACACAGCCAGTGTTAAGGGTGGATTGGATAGTGGCTAAGAGGTGTTATAGGAACGCCCAGAGTAAGGTTTAAAACAGCATTGTACATGGCAGACAGTTGGTGTCGAACCCCCCCACCTCTATTTAGGCTTGGTTTCTTTTTTTTTCACATAAATGGCCTCCTTAACACCTCTCTTGTACCAGTCACGTTCCTTGCCAATATGTTAACATTACAATCTTCAAAGGTATGTCCTTTATCCTTAAGATGCAGATACACGGCTGAGTCCTGACCCGAGAATTGGCTCTTCTGTGCTGGGCCATACGTTGATGCAGTTGCTGTTTGGTCTCCCCCACATACAAATCAGAGCATTCTTCACTGCACTGCACTGTGTATATGATGTCACACTCGTGCACTGCACTGCATATATGATTCGCTTTTCTTGTGTTTTGGTATTGGGTCTTTCATGTACCAATTGCTGCCTCAGTGTGTTGTTTCGGTTTAAAGCAGACAGGGATACGATGTTAATTGAAAATTCTTGTTAATTTCTCGGAGACCCCTGCTACATATGGGATGACCATGTTCTTCCCTGTCTTGCTTTTCCCCTTCACTGTTGCATTTGTTTCTTTTCTTCCTTCTTTCTTTTGAAAGCCCAGTCTGGATATCCACAAGTTTTAAGGGCTCCTCTGAGATTTTTTCATTTCTTTAGCCTTCACCTCTGTGCTATGGGGATGTCTTGCCATGTACAATGCTGTTTTGACACCTTACTCTGGGCGTTCCTATAACACCTCTTAGCCACTATCCAATCCACCCTTAACACCTGGCTGTGATATGCTAATTGGGATTTTCCAGGGTCCATAATTGCCACAGATTCTTGTACAGTCATTCTGAATTGAGAAAGCCAGTCGGATGACTACGAAACGTCTTCAAGAACTAAACTTCAAGTCCAGTTGATCTAATTGAATACAACAGATATACCATGACCTGGATGAATGAGAACCTCCACAAGCATATAACAGGTATTTACATATAATGTAATTAATGATTAAACACATAAACAGGTATTTACATACCTGTTACACTGAAATATTTACAGATACGGAGCAGAGCAGGTATTTTTCCGCTAATATTATAACGATTGTGTAAGGAGACATACACTATATCCACATAGTGTCCCATATCCCAATAGATGTTTGTGTGTGCAATGTTTCAACCTGCATGTGCAGAACTGCCATTGGTGAGTGAACTTACCTGCTCATGATTCCGTGTAGTCCCCCAGTCTGGGCTATTTATTTTCAGGGTGTGTCGCCGTCTGTTTGTCTGTCTATCTACTATCATCTATATATCTGTCCGTCTACATAGAACATAGTAATTGAGTTGAATAAAGACACATGTCCATCAGGTCCAACCTAACAGTTGATCCAGAGGAAGGCAAAAAAAATCTAAAAAAAAAAGGGGGGGGGGATTCCTTCCTGTCTCCAAACGGCAATCGGAAAGTATCCCTGATCAACCATATCTACATTAAATGTATTAATACCAGTAATTCTCAATATTATATAGTATCCCTGTACCAACCAAAACTACAGTATATGTATTAATACTAGTAATTATCAATATTATATAGTATCCCTGTACCAACCAGAACTACAGTATACGTATTAATACCAGTAATTCTCAATATTATTAGTATCCCCATACCCACCAAACTACAGTATATGTATTAATACCAGTAATTCTCAATATTATATAGTACCCTGTACCAACCAGAACTACAGTATATGTATTAATACTAGTTATCAAATATATCGTATCTCTGTACCAACCAAAACTACAGTATATGTATTAATACCCAGTAATTCTCAATATTATATAGTATCCCTGTACCAACCAGAACTACAGTATATGTATAATACCAGTAATTCTCATATTATATAGTATCCCTGTACCAACCAAAACTAACAGTATATGTATTAATACAGTAATTCTCAATATTATATAGTATCTCTGTACCAACCAAAACTACAGTATATGTATATACTAATTATCAATATTATATAGTATCCTGTACCACCAAAACTACAGTATATGTATTAATACTAGTAATTATCAATATTATATAGTATCTCTGTACCAACCAAACTACAGTATATTATAATAACCATAATTCTCAATATTATAGTATCCCTGTACCAACCAAACTACAGTATATGTATTAATACTAGTAATTATCAATATTATATGGTATCCCTGTACCAACCAGAACTACAGTATATGTATTAATACCAATAATTCTCAATATAACCCACCCCTTCCATTGATCCCTATGGGCATAAACTGTACAATATCCCTATAATCGGCGCGCTACTACGCAGTAGCGCGCCGATAATAACACGGAAGTACCTGAAAAAAGTACCTTTGATCAAATGAAGACCGTATACGCCGGAAGCAAGTATAGAAGCCGGTGTTATGTGAGATAATCCAGGAGGAAGCAGAAGGGGTGCGGTCTAAGCTGTTAGACTCCGGCCGGAGCACTGAAAGCAGCAGGTGGGTGGGACTGCCAGGAGGAGCAGGGTCAGCTGACCATATGCAGAAACTACGGGGCAGGAGAGGAAAGAAGGAGTGGTGTGGTGTGGTGTGGTGTGTGTGTCAGGTGTGTGTGTGTGTGGTGTCAGGTGTGTGTGGGTGTGTGTCAGGAGGAGAAGGTCAGAAAAGAAGAATCAGTAGTGTGTGGTGTGGACAGCAGCCTGTGGACTGCACAATAACCATGTTTTTTGTTTATAAATGAGGGTGGGGTGGTTATACGGATAATGTACCCCCTACTGTAATTCATAGGGATATTAGAAGCACTACCTCGGAGTTCCGTGGCCTGTATAAAAGGCACTCGGCCTCCGGCCTCGTGCTTTAATATGGTCAGGGGACTCCTCGGTGAATTCTAATATCCTTATAATTTACAGTAGGGGTACATTATCCACTATATTATATAGTATCACTGTACCAACCAGAACTACAGTATATGTATTAATACCAGTAATTCTCAATATTATATAGTATCCCTGTACCAACCAGAACTACAGTATATGTATTAATACCATTAATTCTCAATATTATATAGTATCCCCGTACCAACCAGAACTACAGTATATGTATTAATACCAGTAATTCTCAATATTATATAGTATCCCTGTACCAACCAGATCTACATTATATGTATTAATACCAGTAATTCTCAATATTATATAGTATCCCTGTACAAAAAGTGAATGGTTTATTAACAGCCAAACATCAGCAAATCAAACAACGTTTCGGGGTAACAACCCCTTCACAGGTGATATTTTCTAGTATTTCGTTCCCTTTGAAGTAGTGATATTGGACTGTTTGCATGTGCACCCGCCTGGGGTTAGTGTGCATATGGACTTTTTTCTTATCTGTATCCCTGTACAAACCAGAACTACAGTATATGTATTAATACCAGTAATTCTCAATATTATATAGTATCCCCGTACCAACCAGAACTACAGTATATGCATTAATACCAGTAATTCTCAATATTATATAGTATCCCTGTACCAACCAGAACTACAGTATATGTATTAATCCAGAATTCTCAATAATATAGTAATCCCCGTACCAATCAGAACTATAGTATATGTATTAATACCAGTAATTCTCAATATTATATAGTATCCCCGTACCAACCAGAACTACAGTATATGTATTAATACCAGTAATTCTCAATATTATATAGTATCCCCGTACCAATCAGAACTATAGTATATGTATTAATACCAGTAATTCTCAATATTATATAGTATCCCTGTACCAACCAGATCTAGAGTATATGTATTAATCCCAGTAATTCTCATATTATATAGTATCCCTGTACCACCAGAACAGTATATGTATTAATACCAGTATCTCATATTATATAGTATCCCTGTACCAACCAGAACTACAGTATATGTATTATACCAGTAATTCTCACATACTATATGTATCCCTGTAGCAACCAGAACTACAGTATATGTATTAATCCAGTAATTCTCAATATTATATAGTATGCATGCTGTACCAATCAGACCTACAGTATATGTATTTATACCAGTAATTTCAATATAATAGTATCCCTGTACCAACCAAACTACAGTATATGTAATAATACCAGTAATTCTCAATATTATATAGTATCCCTGTACCAACCAGAACTACAGTATATGTATTAATACCAGTAATTAACATATAATATAGTATCCCTGTACCAACCAGAACGACAGTATATGTATTAATCCAGTAATTATCAATATTGTATAGTACCCTGTACCACCAGATCTACAGTATATGTATTAATACAAGTAATTCTCAATATTTTTTAGTTTTAGAAACGTATCTAGCCCATTTTTAAAGCTATTTAAACTTGCCATTACCACATCTGCTGGAAGACAGTTCCACAGTTTCACCGTTCTCAATGTAAGAAACCTTAACTAACCTACAGATGAAACTTCTTTTCTTCCCAACCTTAAAGGATGTCCACGTGTCCTCTGATACGACCTATTAGTGAACAATGCACCAGAGAGTTTATTGTATGGCCCATTAAATATTTGTATAAGGTTATCATGTCCCCACGAAAACGCGCTTCGCTAATGTTAAACAGCCCTAACTTGTCTAATCTGCCTCTAGTACAAGCCCCTCCATTCCCATTATTAATTTAGTTGCCCTTCTTTGAACTGCCTCAATTTCCAAGATGTCCCTTTTGTATATGGGATTCCAAAACTGCACCGCATATTCCAAATGAGGCCTTACCAGTGCCTTGTAAGAGGGAGATAATATTTTTCTCTCTTGAATCTATTCCCCCTTTTATACAAGACAATATCTTGCTAGCTCTACTGTTGCTACCCTGCATTGTTTGCTACACTAAGTCTGTTATCTACCAGAACCCCCAAATCTTTCCCATTATAGATTCACTTAACACAGAGTTATTTATGGTGTAGGGGGGCACAGGGATTATTAATCCCAAATGCATCACCTTACATTTATCAACATTGAATCTCATCTGCCATTCCGCTCCATTGTGACAATCTATCTAGGTTTGTTTCCTTTGAAGCCTCGTCCACCCGTCAGATCATTTTCGCACGATTTGCCCGACGATCGACCATCGTGCGAAAATGAAAGCTTTAACGATCTTCTAAGACCAATATCCACGACTATTCTCTGCTTTTTCCTACGATCAGCCTGGCGGATTCGTTCTGCGGATTGTCGTTTGTTTGTACGTAGTCGGTAGATTATCGGTAGATGTGTAATGGAAGGTTTAATGAAATACACATGTGCAACATTTCGAATCACAGCGATATTCCAACATCACTAATACGTACTCACGTAACACCTTCACCAATGAAATTATCTATCCACTATCGTTCATTATGTACAGCGTCATTGGCAGAACTAGGGTATAACGAGACAGGCGCTGAACATTCGAAAATGAACTGACGTGTGTACGAGGCTTAAGTCATTTATAAACAGATTAAACAGAAGTGGCCCCAGTACGGAACCCTGGGGGCCCCACTTAGAACTTTAGCCCACATAGGTGTAGCTCTCCATTAACCACCACTCTCTTGTTGTGGATCCAATAACCAGTTCTCTATCCATGAACAAAGTTTTCTCAAGGCCACCAGTCCCTCAGTTTATTCATTAGTCGCCTTGTGGCACAGTATCAAACTTTCACAAAACATCTACCTATTCGCAATCTGTCTATCATCAATCTAACTATTATCTATCAATCTATCTTATCTATATATCTGTCTGTCTATCAATCTATAAATCTATCTACCTATCTACTACCTATCTATCTGTCTATTTGTCTATCTATCAATCTAACTATTATCTATCAATCTATCCATTTATCTATCTATCTATCTATCTATCCATCTATCTATCCATCTATCATCTATCTATCTATCATCTATCTATCTATCTATCCATCCATCTATCTATCTATCTATCTATCTATCTATCATCATCTATCTTATCTATCTATCTATCTATCTATCTATCTATCATCTATCTATCTATCATCTATCTATCTATCTATCTATCTATCATCTATCTCTATCTATCTATCTATCGATCTATCTTCATCTATCTATCTATCATCTATCTATCTATCTATCTATCTATCTATCTATCAATCTCTCTATCTATCTACTAATCTATCTATCATCTATCTATCTATCATCTATCTATCTATCTATCTATCTATCTATCTATCCATCCATCTATCTATCTATCTATCTATCTATCTATCTATCATCTATCTATCTGTCTATTTGTCTATCTATCAATCTAACTATTATCTATCAATCTATCCATTTATCTATCTATCTATCTATCTATCCATCTATCTATCCATCTATCATCTATATATCTGTCTATCTGTCTATCTGTCTATCTATCTATCTATCTATCTATCTATCTATCTATCTTTATGTCTGTCTGTCTATCTATCATCTATCTATCTATCTATCTATCTATCTATCTATCTATCTATCTATCCATCTATCTATCTATCTGTCATCTATCTGTCTATCTATCTATCTATCTATCTATCTATCCATCTATCTATCTATCTGTCATCTATCTGTCTATCTATCTATCTATCTATCTATCTCTCTATCTCTCTATCTCTCTATCTATCTATCTATCTATCTTTATGTCTGTCTGTCTATCTATCATCTATATATCATCTATCTATCTATCTATCTCTCTATATATCATCTATCTATCTATCTATCTATCTATCTATCTATCTTCTTCTATCTATCTATCTATCTATCCTATCTCATCTATCTATCTATCTACTCTATCTATCTGTCATCTATCTGTCATCTATCTGATCTATCTTGATCTATCTTATCTATTTCTATCTATCTATCGGATGGTGAAATAACAGGGGCAAAAGCATGCCCTTGAAGCAGCCACCAATGAGATATTAGCTTTTTAATGGTGTCCTGTAGATCACATCTGATTAGTGGCTCCAGATTTACCATTGGCAAACTTTTCACTTCTTACTGCCTCAGCCTCTATAGTATCATTAATTTACGTTATACAGAATTTAAAATGCTGGTTGCTTTGCATTATTGTGTTGAATTATAAAATGGTCATGTACAAATGTTTTCTTCTAGGCCAACAGTCCCCCAGTTATACATAGTCGCCTATGTGGCACAGTATCAAAAGCTTTCACAATCTATCTATGCTCAATCTATATCTATCATCAATCTAACTATATCTATCAATCTATCTATCTAATCTTTTATCTATATATCTGTCCTGTCATCTATTATCCATATATCTATTATCTGTCTATCAATCTATCTACCTATCTACTACCTATCTATTAGCTATTTGTCTATCTATCAATCTAACTATTATCTATCATCTATCCATTTATCTATCTATCTATCTACTCTATCTATCATCATCTATCTATCTATCATCTATATCTATCTATCTATCCATCTATCATCTATATATCTGTCTATCTATCTATCTATCTATCTATCTATTTCTATCTATCTATCTATCATCTATAATCTATCTATCTATCCATCTATCTATCATCATCTATCTATCCATCTATCATCTATATATCTGTCTATCTATCATCTATCTATCCTATCTATCTATCTTTCTGTCTATCTATCTGTCTGTCTGTCTGCCTGTCTGTCATTATCTATCTATCTATCTATCTATCTATCTATCTATCTATCTTAATCTAGCTATTGTCAATCTATCTATCATCTATCTATTATCTATCTATCTTATCTATTATCTATCTAATATCTAATTAATCGAATTACCTTTCTCATGGCTTGAGAAAGGTCTGAGACAAAGACCGAAATGTCGCTATCTGTTTTGCTGCTTTGGAATAAAAGTTAAAAGATTTTTGAAAAGTCCTGAGAAGTGCTCTACATATGTTACTATGGGTTGGATATCTATCTATATATCATCTATCTATCTATCCATCTCTCTATCTATCTATCTATCTATCTATCTATCATCTATCTATTATCGTCTATCTAGTATCTATCATCGTCTATCTATCTATCTATCTATCGTCTATCTATCATCTATCTATCGTATCCCGTCTGTCTATCGATCTCTCTATCTATCATCTATCTATCTATCATCTATCTATCTATCTCTATCTATCATCTATCTCTATCTATCTATCTATCTATCTATCTATCTATCTATCTATCTATCATCTATCTATCTATCATCAACATTACATCATGTCATTCATTCAGTTCAATATCAATCATATCTATCAGTCATTAATTCTGTATCTGTACAGATGCTATAGATCTGTACACACAGTAATCTGGAGGAATATAAACTCTGGTATGTAGCGTACAAAATGTTCTGTATCTGTACAAATTATATATATCTGTACAAACAGTAATCTGGTGGAATATAAACTCTGTGGTATGTAGTGTACAAAATGGAGTTTTGTATGTACAAAATGTAATTCTGTATCTGTACAGATGATATATATTTTGTATGTACAAAATGTAATTCTGTATCTGTACAGATGATATATATCTGTACACACAGTAATCTGGTGGAATATAAACTCTGTGGTATGTAGTGTACAAAATGGAATTTTGTATGTACAAAATGGAATTCTGTATCTATACAAATGATATATATCTGTACACACAGTAATCTGGTAGAATATAACTTCTGTGGTATGTAGTGTACAAAATGCAATTCTGTATCTATACAAATGATATATATCTGTACACACAGTAATCTGGTAGAATATAAACACTGTAGTATGTCGTCTACAAAATTTAATTCTGTATCTGTACAAATGATATATATCTGTACACACAGTAATCTGGTGGAATATAAACTCTGTGGTATGTAGTGTACAAAATGGAGTTTTGTATGTACAAAATGGAATTCTGTATCTGTACAGATGATATATATCTGTACACACAGTAATCTGGTGGAATATAAACTCTGCATAAATAGATCATGCCAGACAAATTTAATTGGTTTTTATGAAGAAGTGAGTAAGAAGTTAGATTCAGGCACAGCAGTGCCAACCCCCTGGGTATAAAAGTCTGCATTCCGCTCACCATTTTGTTAGTGTGTTGTGCGTTGCTGTCAGTTTGCATTGCAATCTGCAAAAATAATTCTGATTGGAGTTGCTGTCAGTTTGCATTGCAATCTGCAAAAATAATTCTGATTGGATGGCAGGGCAGTGCATGCAACGTGGCCATTCACAGTGACATGCGGTGAGGTTCTCTCGCGATAACAAATCGCAAGTGTGCGCAAGTTAACACGCATAAAATGTGTGCCAATGCTACCCCAATGGCGATTACCACTTTCGGCCGAGGCCACATAACATGTTGCATAGTAGCAGACGGTAAACATGCATTTCTGGCTCACTAGTGCAAGTTGCACAAACAGATCGCATTCAGATTTGCAAAAATGTAATGCAGAAACAAGAGTTCCCGAGGCCGGCAACATTCACCATCAGCCTTGGAATGCTCGGACCTGATTGAGAAGTACAGGCAGTCGGCCCACGGCTGAAAGGAAAGTCCTGCTGCTGTCATCCCCTCTCCCAGAGCTGCTGCTAATAAGAAATTACAATGTGCTATTAATCTGTATAGGAGATTGTGAATTGACAGTGAAAAACCCTCAAATATTCAATGCGGACCCTCGAAAATAGCTTGAAGGTGAAGAAAGTTAGTTTTTTAATAAGTTTTGGTTATATTACGTGTTCCCAGGCTGGGGTGTAGCTACCAGGGGTGCAGGGGATGCAACTGCACCAGGGCCCTTGGCCAAGAAGAGGGCCCTAAAACCAGTCTGTATGCCAACTATTTTACCAGTGGTCCGTGTACCAAGCAATTTTGACCCTAGTTAAATGCTTGGCACACAAACAATGGTAAAGGTGCTTGGTACATGGACCACTGGTAAAATAGTTGGCACACAGATTGGTAAAATGCTTGGCACACAGACACTGATATACTGGTTGGGAAACTGACACTA
>JAACNH010001585.1:3392-22342 GCA_019447015.1 Hymenochirus boettgeri | reverse complement strand
ATGCTTGGCACACAGACACTGATATACTGGTTGGGAAACTGACACTAGTTAAATGCTTGGCACACAAACAATGGTAGTTTCCCAACCAGTATATCAGTGTCTGTGTGCCAAGCATTTTACCAATCTGTGTGCCAACTATTTTACCAGTGGTCCGTGTACCAAGCACCTTTAGCATTGTCTGTGTGCCAAGCATTTAATTAGTGTCAGTTTCCCAACCAGTATATCAGTGTCTGTGTGCCAAGCATTTTACCAATCTGTGTGCCAACTATTTTACCAGTGGTCCGTGTACCAAGCACCTTTACCATTGTCTGTGTGCCAAGCATTTAACTAGTGTCTATGTGCCAAATATATGGTTGGGAAACTGACACTAATTAAATGCTTGCACCAAGACAATGGTGTAAAGGGACTTGGTACACGGACCCACTGGTTTAAAATAGTTGCACCACAGATGGTAAAATGCTTGGCACACAGACACTGATTACTGGTGGGAAACGACACTAATTAATGCTTGGCACACCGACAATGGCTAAAGAGTGATGGTACACGGACCACTGGTTAAAAAGTTGGCACACAGATTGGTGAAAAATGCTGGCACACAGACATGATTATTACGGTTGGGAAACGACATTTGTTTGGTGCCAAGCATTTAAAAAAATAGTGTAAGTCCCACAGTATATCAGTGTCTGTGGTGCCCAGGCATTTTACCAAATGTGTGCCAAACTATTTTTACCAGTGGTCCGTGTTACCAAGCACCTTTACCATTGTTTGGTGCAAGCATTTACTAGTGTCCAAAATTGCTTCAGGTACCACGGACCACTGGAAAATAGTTGGCATACAGACTGGGTTTAGGGCCCTCTTCTTGGCCAAAGGGCCTGGTGCAGTTGCATCCCCTGCACCTTCTGGTAGCTACACCCAGCCGGGAACACGTAAATACCAAAAAAACCTTATTAAAAAAAACTAACTGTCTTCACCTTCAAGCTATCGATTTTCGAGGCGTCCGCATTGAATATTGAGGGTTTTTTTCACTGGTCAATTCACAATCTCCCTTTACAGATTAATAGCACATTTATTAAAGCACAATTGTTTGTAACGTCTTATTCGAAGAAGCCTCTGGGAGGAGAGGGGAGACAGCAGCAGGACCTTTTTCATTTCAGCCGTGGGCCGACGCCGTTGTGGCTTACTTTTCCCTCATCAGGTCCGAAGCATCCAAGCTGGATGGTGACTGTTGCGGCCTCGGGCCACCGGGAAAAAAGAAAAACTCTTGTTTCTGCCATTACATTTTTGCAAATCTCTGACATGCGATCTGTTTGTGCTGCAAACCTTGCACAAGGAGCCAGGAAATGCATATTTACCGTCAGGCCCTACTACGACCAGTGAACAGAAAGGACAAGGAGGTATTGGAGATTAGACGCTAGGACGGGGGCAGGAAACAGGACCTGTGGCCAGAAAATAGACGCTCGGGAGGCGGGCAGGCGAGGAGGGGAGCGACGGCCGGTAGGACGACAACATGAGGAAAGGAAAACGACCGAACCGAGACCGAACCGAAATGGAACCGACGAACGACCCGAAAGTGGGGTAATCGCCATTGGCGGTGGTAGCCTTGGCACACAATTTTATGCATGTTCGTTAACTTGCGCCCACACTTGGGATTTGTTATCGCGATGAGAACCCTCACGCCATGTCACGGTGAAGGCACACGTTGCATTGCATTCTGCCCCTGCCATATCCAATCAGACAGATTTATTTTGCCAGGGATTTGCAATGCAAACTGACAGCAGCCCAAAACACACAACACACCTAACAAAATGGTGAGCGGAAGAAAAGAGAATGCAGCTTTTTATACCCAGGGGGTTGGCTGGTTGGTTAGTTGGCACTGCTTGTGCTGAAATATAAACTTCTTACTCGCTTATTCATAAAAACCAATTAAATTGGTCTGGCAGATCTATTCCCATAAATCCATGCTGAATATACTTACTAGATGATCTCGGGAGACAAAGTCAAGGATAGATCCCCGTAACAAAGTTTCCAACCTTCCCTACAACTGATGTTAGGCCCCTTACAGGTCTCTAAGTTACCAGGCTGTGAAGAAAACTACCTTTTTTGAATATTGGGGTTAGTAATGTCCCCCCATTACCATTGTCTGTGTGCCAAGCATTTAACTAGTGTCTATGTGCCAAGTATTTTACTGGCGTCTGATCATTAGTTATATTAGAAGCGGAAGTTTTGGTGGAAGGTTTATAAATACTGTTGGAATCTGATTGAATACCTTTGCTAGGTGTATGGGGAAAGTATGTTTGTGTGTTTTAAGATAAGTGGCTCAAAAAAATGTTTAATGATGCTTTTTTTTTATAGGAATGATTATTTGGTTTGCGGTGCTGATTTGTGTTTGCATAACAAGCCTCCTGTAACAACATCATTTGGACAGATGAGACTAAACTGAGAAGTCCTACCTCCTTTCACCTTCAGTTGACAGGTTTTACTGATGGGATTTTTCAGTGCAGAATGGTTTACACGCACGATAAGTTTTGCGTCATCGTCTTCCATTACGTTGGGTGTTATGTGGATTGTACATTCACAGAAGTAAGTATAGCCCTTCTTTATGTCCGTGGGGGAAAGTAATATTGTGCCATCGGTATAAGTCAGTAATGGGCCCCCCTCTTGTTCCACGTCTACACAGTTATCCTCTTTTCTATACAATATTTGAGATCGGAAACATTGCCGCAGCTTTGTCTGGTTGGGCGATTTCCAGAAGGCAATTTTTCTCATCTCTCCATGTTTTCTTTTCATGCATAATGTGATTTCTATGGGTTTTGGCCGGTAACCCAAAATCTGGCAGTGCAAAGTCCCTTTCAAATTATGGACCAAATGTTCCGCTCCAGTTATGTCTGTGAGTTTTGGGGCCTCTTTAAAAAAAAAATCATTGTAAATATTACATTATAACGTTATAATAGTCACTTAACCAGAGTTTCTAATATCAAATTTAAAGCAACTATTAAACACCTGTCTGTGTTTATTTCATTTAAATTCTTTATCTCTCTACTTCTAAGAGAAAGTACAACCAGAATTGTACAACCAGAATTGATGCATATATGAGTCACATTACAGTCGGAAGTTCCAGAATCTAATTCCGCTACCGTGGTCTCCATATAAGTGCTCTCTGAGGGCACAGCCACATTGCAATGTGCTGCATTGTGCGTGCAATTCCGGTGCAATTTACACGTGTTTGTGATTACAATTTGTCCATTTACATTATAGAAACACATGAGATTGCACAAAAGAAACTTACCCGCTCGCTCACTCCCCTGGCGCGTAGTCTGACAGGTCCCGACGGACCTTGCCTTCTATGCGCATAGATCGCATAGAAGACAAGGTCCGTCGGGACCTGTCAGACTACGCGCCGGGGGAGCGAGCGAGCAAGTTTCTTACCTTCTCTCCTGGCTCCTGTGTGTTCTATTGAAGAACGGAAGGTAAGGCACAGCTCCTTTACCTCCCGTTCTTCAATAGAACTGGATTACCAAAACTTATAAAAACGAGTGGAGATACCCTTTAATATTATGTATTGTGGGAAAGTACAATATATCCCTATTATTATTATTATTAATATTGTGTATTGTGAGAAGGTACAAAATACCTCTATTATTGTGTAGTATTATTATTATTATTAATAATAATAATAATAATAATAATAATAATAATACTGTTATGTATTGTGTTGAGGTACAATATACCCCATACCCCTATTGTGTATTATTATTATTATTATTATCATTATTATTATCATTATGTTTTGTGGAGAGGTACAATATATCCCTATTAATGTGTATTATTATTATTATTATTATTATTATTATTATCATTATCATTATTATAATTATCATCATTATTATTATTATTATTATCATTATCATTATTATTATTATTATTATCATTATTATTATCATTATCATTATTATAATGTATTATGGGGAGATACAATATACCCTTATTATTGTATAGTAATATTATTATTATTATTCATATATTAATAATATATTATATATATATACCCTATTATTGTGTATTAATATTATTATGATGATGATGATGATGATGATGACGTATTGTGGGGAAGTACAAAGTAACAATTACCTGTAAATAATGAACTTTCCCATCTTATTTACTGTTTATTATTTCGGGTTTGCTATTAAGACTCAGAGTTTATGTTTTAAACATAAAACCTCATTATTCTTTATGTTGCAGGATTGTGAGACTGCATCTAAGACAAGCCATACACTGCTCCATCGAGTGCATGCAATCGGGAAGTATCGATCAATACGCCACCTTTGGACTGTCGATCTTGAGCAGAGAAATATCAACTGTAAATTTAATAAACTGCTCAAAATCGACAAGCAGTCTATAGATCTGAAAGGTGAATCAAAATAACTACAAATGTTGCTCCATATATGGGCTTAATTGTACTGTCTAAGCTCCAACCCCACCTCTGTCTGGGATCTATCCAATGGAAAAAATCACTTGCAGAACGTGCCTTCATATTGGTAAGGCCCTGGGCCACAAGTGAGGCAGAGCTAAATAACCCTAACCCTAACCAATCAGATGTTAGCTTTCAAATGTTAACTAAGATCTGATTGGTTGGGGCAAAATTAGCACCATTTTTAACGATAAGAACTTTTATTGAATCTCCCTGATTGTGTCCATTAAATGGGAAAATAAACTTCTTTATTGGCTGTTTAGTTCTCTGAGCATCTTTTTTCCCAATGGGCCGAGACCATTACTGAAACATATGGGTAATGGGTCCTGCGAACAGGATGTCAGCCTGTTGGAAGCATTTATTTATACACAGAGAAATAAGTGGATGGGCAGATTAGGGTAATGTGAAAATATAAATATGTTTTATATTAAAATATTTGTGCTGAACTTCCCCTTTACAGTAAACATCTAAACCCCTTGTAGAACTGAACCCATGTATGTATATTTCAATGTCACGTTGGAAGTCTGATACATTTAATGTAACTTACCTTTCTTAAAGTAGAAACAGAAAGAAAATATCCCAGCTGTAACTATAACTGTAATAACTGCTGCAATAATGCCAACAAGCATTGCTTGAGATGTATCTGACTCTAAATGATGATTAAACACATGTAATTAATTAATGATTAAACACATAAACAGGTATTTACATATAATGTAATTAATTAATGATTAAACACAAACAGGTATTTACATATAATGTAATTAATGAAGGATTAAACACAAACAGGTATTTACATATAATGTAATTAATTAATGATTAAACACATAAACAGGTATTTACATATAATGTAATTAATTAATGATTAAACAAATAAACAAGTATATCAGTTGTATTCAATTAGATCAACTGGACTTGAAATGTAGTTCTTGAAGACGTTTCGCTAGTCATCCGACTGGCTTTCTCAATTCAGAGAACACATTAATGCGGTAGACCAAAACATCAAATTCACAAGGGAAGAGGTACAAAACAACAAACTGGCTTTCTTGGACTGCTTGGTAGAAGTCAGGGAGAATGGTAAACTGGAAGTAAAGGTTTACAGAAAACCAACACACACAGATCAGTATTTGATGTTTGACTCCCACCACCCTTTAGATCACAAGCTGGGTGTCATCAGAACCCTGCAACACAGAGCCGAGAACATCCCCACTAGCACAGAGGCGAAGGCTAAAGAAATGAAACATCTCAGAGGAGCCCTTAAAACTTGTGGATATCCAGACTGGGCCTTTGTCAAAAGAAGTAGAAGGAAAGAAAAGAACACGAATACCAACAGTGAAGGGGAAAAGCAAGACAGGAGGAAGAACATGGTCATCCCATATGTAGCAGGGGTCTCCGAGAAATTAAGAAGAATTTTCAAAAAACACCGTATCCCTGTCTGCTTTAAACCGAACAACACACTGAGGCAGCAATTGGTACATCCGAAAGACCCAATACCTAAACACAAGAAAAGCGACATCATATATGCAGTGCAGTGCAGTGAAGAATGCTCTGATTTGTATGTGGGGGAGACTAAGATCTGTGGTGTTTTGGTTTTCTGTAAACTCTACTTCCAGTTTCCATTCTCCTCTGACTTCTACCAAGCAGTCCAAGAAAGCCAGTTTGTTGTTTTGTACCTCTTCCCTTGTGAATTTGATGTTTTGGTCTACCGCAATTATGTGTTCTGTGAAAGCTTGTACTTCCTTCTGGTGGATTTTACCCAAGTGTCATCCACAATCTGAACCAGTGGCTGGGTGCTATGCCCTTAAAGGTATTAAGCGCCTGTGTTTCTACCTCCTCCATGTAAAGGTTGGCCACAATGGGTGAAACTGGAGATCCCATAGCACATCCATCTGTTTTGCTTATAGAACTTATCCCTGTATTTGAAATAGGTGGTATTCAGGCACAAGTCCAGTAAGGAACACACCTGTTCTGGGTTGAGATCAGTTTTCTGCTGGTAAGAGTGCTGTCTTGGCCCAGCCGTTTCTCACCATGTCAACAGCCTCCTTGGTGGGTATACAAGTGAAGAGAGATGTCACATCATAGGACACCATAGTTTCTTCTACACCAGAGTACTATATCTTCATCTTGTTGGTGAGAAATCCTGAGAGTTCTGGATGTGATGCTTAGAACTTCCCACCAAGGTCCTAAGATGTTAGCTAGATATTTTGCCACCTTGTATGTTACAGAGTTGATGCTGCTGACTATGGTCTTAGTGGGGCCCCTTCCTTATGTATCTTTGGGAGTCCTATATGCATGGATGTGCCTCACAGGAGTAGAGGCGATGAACATTGCTCGGTAATGGCTTTATCCTTTTAAGCTGTTGTAGTAAGTCTATGACTCTTTTCTTGTAACCTCTGGTGGATCCCTTGTTAAAGCCTCATATGTGTTGTTATCGGCCAGGCATGGTCACACTTATCATGGTAGTCTGAGGTGTTGAGTAACCACTGTGCATCTTCCTTTTAATCTGCCGGTAGAATGGTGAAACTGGAATCTTTCTTGAGGGTGTTAAGGCTCTTCTTTCCTGTGTAGTCAGGTTAGATGAAGAGTTTTAGCACTGGCTAAGGCTGCAGATCCTTAAGGCGAAGTTGTTCTGCCTCACTCTGTGATACCTTATTACTGTGGATAGAGGCTTCTGTGGCTGCTATAATATCCACCACAGGGATGGCTTTAGGGGTGATGGCAAAATTCAGCCCTTACCAAGGACTTCCATTTCGGCTGGGTCAGGGTCCTGTTAGACAAGTTTCTCACCCATTCCTCCTTGTTTGATGAAGTGACACTTCCCTCCTTTTGTATCCAAGGTAGTTGTTCCTTTGGGGCTGTTCTGGGATGACAGAATAGAGAATTGTTCTGTTGCCTTTGTTTGCCCTTACAGTGCTGAGAAAGCTGTGCTTGTTTGGTGAACTCCATCACTCTTTCCCAGATGGACACAGGTAGCTGTGAGGCCAGGTTCTGTTCTAGTTGACTAATGTTGTGCATTAAGATCGACTGTAAAATGTGTCTGTCGTACCCGTTCACTTAGGAGCTGTGTTTGAGCCTTTTGCAGTATCTGTTTGCTCTGATGCCTTTAACCGTGGAATCCGACGTATACTGCATGGTACTAGCCTTTGTTGTCTGCTCGGAGGTTAAATCGCAGGTGGTTTCTGTAGTCTGCCAATTTCCTTGCTGTCTTTTCATATTGCCGTACAAGTTTGAGGGTTTTCTCCCCAAAATGATTAGAAATATGCTTGTGAAGGTTCTCATTCATCCAGTCATGGTATATCAGTTGTATTCAATTAGATCAACTGGACTTGAAATGTAGTTCTTGAAGACGTTTCGCTAGTCATCCGACTGGCTTTCTCAATTCAGAATGACTTGTACAAGAATCTGTGGCAATTATGTACCCTGGAAACTCCCAATAGCATATCACAGCCAGGTGTTAAGGGTGTGATTAGATAGTGGCTAAGAGGTGTTATAGGAACGCCCAGAGTAAGGTGTTAAAACAGCATTGTACATGGCAGACAGTTGGTGTCTAACCCAACTGTCTGCCATGTACAATGCTGTTTTACACCTTACTCTGGGCGTTCCTATAACACCTCTTAGCCACTATCTAATCACACCCTTAACACCTGGCTGTGATATGCTAATTGGGATTTTCCAGGGTACATAATTGCCACAGATTCTTGTACAAGTCATTCTGAATTGAGAAAGCCAGTCGGATGACTAGCGAAACGTCTTCAAGAACTACATTTCAAGTCCAGTTGATCTAATTGAATACAACAGATATCCAGACCTGGATGAATGAGAACCTTCACAAGCATGTGAGACAGTAGCATGCAAACATCCCTGGATAAACGCCTTTAGAGAATCCCAATATGTATTGCGTCTGGATTGAGGAAAAGCGTTATCCAAAAAGGATTGAATTTCCATGTTCTGAATGTAGGCATTTTATCCGATGCTTCCAATAGTAATTGTACAGGGGAGTGATCGGAAATGCCTCTGGCAAGCGTGCCGCTCCTTACATGAAGCAGTAAGAAAATTTTGCTCATGCGGCACCCCTGTGAAAATCCAAAAGGGCGCCGCCAGTCTGTCCGTTTTTTTTTTCTTCCCTTTTTCATTTAAATGTCTGTGCCTTTAAATACCTGTGTGCGCCGCTGAGGCTGCCGAGGGCGGTCTTTGAAAGGAAGGTCAGACCCAATCACGGCGCTGCTGACCCTCTACTACACTGATTGGTCACGCAGTACATCCCCCGTACGCCCTCTGTGCATGTGTCTTACGCACTGAGTGGGAGGTGCCGGTACCAGAGCTACCTGGGAGCGTTGCCACAAGGATCGCAGAGAGCTGACTAAGGAGGGTGTTGTGGCAGGCACAGTATTACTGAGACCAGTGAGTGGCTTTGTGGCTGGACCGTGAGTGAAATCACTGTGTACTTGCATAATGTGTAAGTGCATTTTGTCTTTTTTTTTGGGGGGGGGGGTCTGGGCTGTGGGGGAGGGGGTCTAGAGTTTGTGCTGGGGGTTTTCTGTGGGCTAGGCCCTATTTGTGTCCTGGGCTTTATATGGCCTTATATCTGTCTGGGGCCCTATTTGGCCCTATATGTGTCATGGGCAATGGGCCCTATTTGTGTCCTGGGGTTTTTTATATCCTGGGCCCTATTTGGGCCTTTTTGAGCCCTGGGCCCTATATAAGTCTCCCAGATTGTACCAAGTGTGTAGGACGTAACCTAACAACTTCACTATCTCCCAGACTGAGTGTGTGTGTGTGTGTGTGTGTGTTAGAGTGTGTGAGAGTGTGTGTGTGTGTGTGTGTGAGAGAGCGTGTGTGTGTGTGAGAGAGAGTGTGAGTGTGTGAGAGTGTGTGTTTGAGAGAGTGTGTGAGTGAGTGTGTGTGTGAGAGAGTGTGTGTGTGTGTGTGTGAGAGAGTGTGTGCCATACTCTTTTGATTATTGATCAATATTTGCTTTTTTGACTTTAGTTACCCTTTAAGTATGTCTGCCACAGTAATGGATAAGTGATCAGTAGGTGTGTGTGTACCTGGGTCTGGTTAAGGGGGTATGTCTTTTTTGTGTTTACAACCATAAAACTATATTTTATTGAGGATAAATCTACATTTTTTTGACTTTAGTTACCCTTTAAGTATGGCTGCCACAGTAATGGATAGTAGATCAGTAGGTGTGTGTACCTGGGTCTGGTTGAGAGGTATGTCTTTTTGTGCTTACAAACCATAAAAACTCTTTTATTGAGGAAAATCTAAATTAGTTTTTTTGACTTTAGTTACCCTTTAAGTATGGCTGCCACTGTACTGGATAAGTAAATCAGTAGGTGTGTGTACCTGGGTCTGTCTTTTTTGTGTTTATAACTATAACTATCTAAATTAGTTTTTAGTTGAATTGAAAACTAAATTAGTTTTTTTGACTTTAGTTACCCTTTAAATAAGGCTTCCAGTAGGTGGGTGTACCTGTGTCTGTGTGGGGGGTTGGCGGTATCACCATTTGTATTTATGACCATGAAACAAACTGTTTTAAAATATCCACATTTGAGGATTGTTACCATTATGTCTATGGGAAAATTGTCCGGAAATTCGCGATAATGCCGTAACGCTTCCGAGATTCCTTAGCTAAAAGACAGCACACTTCTCTTATATGCCCCGCATTTCGGAAGAGAAAAAGAACAAGAAGAAGAAGAAATAGAAAGAACAGTAATTTGGCTTTTTCAAGCCAAATTAACTAGTAATATACACTTCCCCGCACATATTAGTTCCCAAATTATTTATCAATTTTTTTAAAGACTGGAATTATTTCTTAATTTGGCTATAGTATGATAGGAATTCCGGACACAACTGGAGGATATTTTACTAAACCATATACCAGGTGTATATACAGTATCGCTAGTGAGATAGATGAATATCTGGGCAGTTAAGTATAAATACCCATAGATAAAGGGATAGCTGAAGTAAAGTATAAAAAAGATAGACAAGTTAGACATAAAAAAAGGAAAAGGGGATAGACCGGATGAAGAGGAAACATTCAGTAACAGTACCAGATATATAGGGGGTACAAGGCCCATACAGTGTTTAGGTCGCACCTATTGCCTGAGGTATATATCTCAAACAGGAAGTTCGATCCCAACAATTTCAGCAGATCTCCCCCTCCAGAGATTATAACTGAGAATTATAATACATTTTGTATATTTCTGCATATTTCTGTATCCAATATTGGGTATTTAGTGTAGTAGCATTGCGATTCCAAAATCTCATATAATGAATTACCACAGTATTGGTTTACAATCCTTGTTGCATATTGTCTATAGCATTGATAGAAGAGAAGGTAGAAAGAAAGGGTATGTATATCCAGCATATTAGTTTAGTGTAGTGTACTTGCAGTACATTAACCATTGTGGACTCATTCAGGGAGATTCAATAAAAGTTCTATTGTTTAAAATGGTCTAATTTTGCCCCAACCAATCAGATCTTATTTAACATTTGTAAGCTAAAATCTGATTGGTTGGGCAAAATTAGCACCATTTTAAACGATAAGAACTTTTATTGAATAACCCTGAAGAACTTTTATTTAATACCCGATTGTGTTGTATAACAGTGCGTAACCAGATGGTCGATATCATTAAATAGCATAGAAGTGCCTTCTCATTGTGGTTGTGTTCATATATATTACTTACAGTCTTGTAGAGTTAGATTTATAGATTTATATTGCAGAGGGTATTCTCTAGTTAGACATTTTTACTTAGTTTGTTTTAAGTTAGTGGCCTGGGCCAGATTCAAGCCACTCCATACTGCTGGGAGTTTCAAAAAGTGTACTCGACCATTATGTGCTATCCTTAGCCATGCTGGATAAGCCATGGAGTACTGGGTATTGACTTAAAAAAAAAAGGGGGGGGGGATTCCTTCCTGTCTCCAAACGGCAATCGGAAAGTATCCCTGGATCAACCATATCTACATTAAATGTATACATGTGTCTTTATTCAACCTCAATTACTATGTTACTATGTAGACGGACAGATATATAGATGATAGATAGACAGACAAACAGACGGCGACACACCCTGAAAATAAATAGCCCAGACTGGGGGGACTACACGGAATCATGAGCAGGTAATGTTTCCGCTAATATTATAACGATTGTGTAAGGAGACATACACTATATCCACATAGTGTCCCATATCCCAATAGATGTTTGTGTGTGCAATGTTTCAACCTGCATGTGCAGAACTGCCAATTGGTGAGTGAACTTACCTGCTCATGATTCCGTGTAGTCCCCCCAGTCTGGGCTATTTATTTTCAGGGTGTGTCGCCGTCTGTTTGTCTGTCTATCTATCATCTATATATCTGTCCGTCTACATAGTAACATAGTAATTGAGGTTGAATAAAGACACATGTCCATCAGGTCCAACCTAACAGTTGATCCAGAGGAAGGCAAAAAAAAGTATTAATACCAGTAATTCTCAATATTATATAGTATCCCCGTACCAATCAGAACTATAGTATATGCATTAATACCAGTAATTCTCAATATTATATAGTATCCCTGTACCAACCAGAACTACAGTATATGTATTAATACCATTCATTCTCAATATTATATGGTATCCCTGTACCAACCAGAACTACAGTATATGTATTAATACCAGTAATTCTCAATATTATATAGTATCCCCTTACCAACCAGAACTACAGTATATGTATTAATACCAGTAATTCTCAATATTTTATAGTATCCCTGTACCAACCAGAACTACAGTATATGTATTAATACCAGTAATTCTCAATATTATATAGTATCCCTGTACCAACTAGTGATGGCCGGTTCGCGGACCCGAACCCGGATCCGCCGCAGATTTCTCCCGTCCGCGAACGGCGGATTATTCCGGACTTTCCGGACTTCCGAACTTCCGAACTGCGGATTTTTTTTTTTTACGTAAATTTTCGAAAATACGAGTATCTCCGTAATTACGAGGATCTACGATACTTTCGGGATCCGGAAAAACCGATGATCCTCGTAATTACGAGGATTCGCGTAATTACGAGGATTAACGTAATTACGAGTATTCTCGTAATTACGAGAATACTCGTAAAAACGAGTAATTCGTGTAAATTTTTCAAGACGAAGCAAGCCACATGATTCAAATTAGCCAATGGCAGCTATCATAGTTACGGAAAGCCTCGTTTTTTTACGGAAATCCTCGTTTTTACGGGAATCCTCGTATTTTCGAAAAATACCGTTTTTTTAAAGTCACGCTAGCGGACTGTACTTTTTAGGTATTGTTGGCATTTATACGTGCTTCTAAGGCCATTACCCAGGTCCCTGAGTGGTTAAGTGTATGTTACCAAGGCTATTTAGACCACTTTTAATGCGGATTTTGCCGAACTTTCATTTTAATACGTTTTAACGGGTCCGCTCGCGGATTTTCGAATTTTCGGATTTTTTCGAAAATCCGCGGATCCCCGCGCGGACCGGATTTTTCGAAGTTCGGACATCTCTAGTACCAACCAGAACTACAGTATATGTATTAATACCAGTAATTCTCAAATATCTATAGTATCCCTGTACCAACCAGAACTACAGTATATGTATTAATACCAGTAATTCTCAATACTATATAGTATCCCTGTAGCAACCAGAACTACAGTATATGTATTAATACCAGTAATTCTCAATATTATATAGTATGCCTGTACCAATCAGACCTACAGTATATGTATTTATACCAGTAATTATCAATATAATATAGTATCCCTGTACCAACCAGAACTACAGTATATGTAATAATACCAGTAATTCTCAATATTATATAGTATCCCTGTACCAACCAGAACTACAGTATATGTATTAATACCAGTAATTAACAATATAATATAGTATCCCTGTACCAACCAGAACGACAGTATATGTATTAATACCAGTAATTATCAATATTGTATAGTATCCCTGTACCAACCAGATCTACAGTATATGTATTAATACAAGTAATTCTCAATATTTTTTAGTTTTAGAAACGTATCTAGCCCATTTTTAAAGCTATTTAATGAACTTGCCATTACCACATCTGCTGGAAGACAGTTCCACAGTTTCACCGTTCTCAATGTAAAGAAACCTTAACTAACCTACAGATGAAACTTCTTTTCTTCCAACCTTAAAGGATGTCCACGTGTCCTCTGATACGACCTATTAGTGAACAATGCACCAGAGAGTTTATTGTATGGCCCATTAAAATATTTGTATAAGGTTATCATGTCCCCACGAAAACGTCGCTTCGCTAATGTAAACAGCCCTAACTTGTCTAATCTGCCTGCATAGACAAGCCCCTCCATTCCCCTTATTAATTTAGTTGCCCTTCTTTGAACTGCCTCAATTTCCAAGATGTCCCTTTTGTATATGGGATTCCAAAACTGCACCGCATATTCCAAATGAGGCCTTACCAGTGCCTTGTAAAGAGGGAGAATAATATTTTTCTCTCTTGAATCTATTCCCCCTTTTATACAAGACAATATCTTGCTAGCTCTAGCTGTTGCTACCTGGCATTGTTTGCTACAGCTAAGTCTGTTATCTACCAGAACCCCCAAATCTTTTCCCATTATAGATTCACTTAACACAGAGTTATTTATGGTGTAGGGGGCACAGGGATTATTAAATCCCAAATGCATCACCTTACATTTATCAACATTGAATCTCATCTGCCATTCCGCTGCCCATTGTGACAATCTATCTAGGTTTGTTTCCTTCTGAAGCCTCGTACACACGTCAGATCATTTTCGCACGATTTGCCCGACGATCGACCCATCGTGCGAAAATGAAGCTTTAACGATCTTCTAAGACCAATGATCCACGACTATTCTCTGCTTTTTTCCTACGATCAGCCTGGCGGATTCGTTCTGCGGATTGTCGTTTGTTTGTACGTAGTCGGTAGATTATCGGTAGAGTGTAATGGAAGGTTGAATGAAATACACATGTGCAACATTTCGAGATCACGCGATATTCCGAACATCACTTAATACGTACGTCACGTAACACCTTCACCAATGAACATTATCTATCCACTATCGTTCATGTATGTACAGGCGTCATTGGCAGAACTAGGGTATAACGAGACAGGCGCTGAACATTCGAAAATGAACTGACGTGTGTACGAGGCTTAAGTCATTTATAAACAGATTAAACAGAAGTGGCCCCAGTACGGAACCCTGAGGGGCCCCACTTAGAACTTTAGCCCACATAGGTGTAGCTCCATTAACCACCACTCTCTGTTTGTGATCCAATAACCAGTTCTCTATCCATGAACAAAGTTTTCTTCAAGGCCAACAGTCCTCAGTTTATTCATTAGTCGCCTTTGTGGCACAGTATCAAAAGCTTTCACAATCTACCTATTCGCAATCTGTCTATCAATCAATCTAACTATTATCTATCAATCTATCTTTTATCTATATATCTGTCTGTCTATCAATCTATAAATCTCAGACACATAGTGAACATAGTAAATATAAAGAATAGTAGGGAAACGCACTCTTTTAACTTATTTAGTGTTTATTGTGACATGCTGATAATGTACAACGTTTCGGGGGTTCTCTCCCATCTCAGCGATACCGCAGGTTTATAAATATGGCCCTATGACTGATATTTTGTCCCGATCGGGGTTACAAATGGAATTCCATTTAAATAAAATAAAACACAGATTTTTCCAGCACACTTTGTTATTACTTTTATTTTCCCTCTGTGCACTTCCGTATACCATATCCTGTATATATATCATCCACCCCATGACCCCTCTATACTGCAGGGACAGTTCATCCCCTAACACTCAGCAAATATTGCAAACAATCATCTTCAGAAAGAAAAATAAAGTGGGAATTGTCATTCTCTGATTGTGTGCGTCAGGTTACGTTATTTCTAGATCTTTAAAGGACAACTAAAGCCACAAAACAACACTGAACCAGAAGGCAGAACACCTTGATATAAAACCAGTAATCTGTGTCTTACCTCTCATTTTGATACGGGCGCTGGGAAATTTCCCTAAATAACATATGGTTTGTGCTTTACTTCTTAGCATTCTAGTATCACACAGTTTGGTCAACGACCATTATATGTTCTGCACATGCTCAGTCACACCCATTAATAATCTCTAGCCAATCCTTTGTACAAGGACAGAATAAAGCAAGAAGGCATGTGACTGAGGTAGCAGGTGGGTCTACACATGCCATTAACACACAGATTACTTCAATCCAGTTCTTAACAGCTCTTACATTTACTATTAATAAATTTACTGATTGTGGTATTTATAGCTTATGGGTGTATTAAGGGGCTTGTTTTCAGATTCTGGAGTATAAAAAATTGGGTTTAGTTCTCCTTTAACTACATGGATAGACTTTGTGGCTCTTCTGTTGGTTTTTCCTTCACCTGTGATATTAAAAATAAAAAGATTCAGTTACTAAGAAGAGAGAAAAATGAAAACAACAAAAACCTCAACAGAAAACGGTGGATCACAGGAAGTATTTCTAGAGTTTGGAACTGGGAATGGAAACCACTAGACCTGAGGCATATTATCCATTTCTAGTTCATTCATAAGGAAGAGAATTCAGAACAAATGTCTGAGTTTTGCCTTTAATAGTCATGTCTGGATCTTTCATACTCAGCGGTGTGGATTTCCTACGGGTGCTGAATGGGGTCATATTGTACATCAATGGGGTTTTAGTGAAAATTTCTTATAGATGTAAAATTTCATGGTAAAATCAACGCTCAGGAAGTTGGAACAATGTTCCCAAAATTTGATTGAATCGATTACCAAATGTTCCATGAATTATACACTAGATAATAATAGTGTGTCAGTATTGCCCCATGTTTGGCCAACCTTAGTCCTATAAATAACAATGTTTAACTTACCATATATACTCGAGTATAAACAGTCCCGAGTATAAACCGAGGTACCTAGTTTTAGGTATATGGTCACGGAACTCCTTGGTGACTTCTAATATCCTTATAATTTACAGTTGGGGGTGCATTGTCCACTATATTAGAAACAATGGGTGGTCTGCTTTTGATTCACGAACAGTGAGATGTAATAAAAAGTTTTTCAGGGAGATTCAATTCCTTTCGCCACGTTACTTACCTTAGCTCGATCCCACAATACAATTCCTGTGGTAAACAAGATAGGTATTGTGGGATCGGGATAAGGTAAGAAGCGCGACTTTAACGCTCCCCCCTGCCCCGTTAAGTTTCGCGCTACGAAGTAGCTTGGATCGATAGCACAGCGCTATTTCCGATAACATTTGGAAATGGCGCTGTGCTCTAAAATCCATCTAAAACCCACGTTAACCCGTTTTAGACGGATGGGTTTTAAATGGATTTGGACCATATTGAATTCCCCCCTTATCTTTCAAAATGGCACTAATTTTGCACCAACCAATCGGATACTAGCTTTCAAATGGTAAATAACATCTGATTGGTTGGGGCAATTAGCACCATTTTTAGCAACAAGAACTTTTATTGAATCTCCCTGTTAAGTCTTTATGAATTGAATGAATTGCTCAATTGCTCTGGGATCTTTACAGACCAGTGTTTGTTTTCCACCAGACGTTGCAACAATTATTAAAACTTTTTAGATTTTTTGTGCTGAACCCTTCAGGGAAACAGTCGCCCCATTATTTTTATTTTTAAAACCTACATATCCTCTCTGTGATTGGAGGGCCCAGAGTACATATCCTCTCTGGTTATAGTTGATTGTATATACTAGCAGATTGAAAATAGCCATTTTAGAGGATTTTGACATAAAGATGTTGTAAAGTGAGTAATGGTGTCTTTCCTTATAGGTGATTTATATAGAGTAATGTACAGCAGTTCTCTTCACCGTAATTCTATACTGAAACATTAGATACAACCGGCCAACTGAAACTTAAAGGGGCAATTTCTTCTCAGTTAAAGTTTCTACCTCCGATTATAGAACAAATGGGAACTTCTAATGTTTCAGTGTAGGCCCCTTTAAATAGGTAATTAAAAAAAAAATCACTAATTAGGAAAATTCTCTCTTTCGTTTAGAAAACCTCCCGTGACAATACAAACCAAACACTAGGGAGTGTACAGGGAGCAGATTACAGGATGAGGATCCTCACCCTCTGAAAAACAGAAATGTGGTTTGGTTTGAGTCTCCTTAGTCTCCAGCTGTTCCTGTCTCTGTGGGTTCCTTGTGCATTTCTTGGTGAGTTGGTGCAGAACTGTCTGTTACCTTTCAAAGAACAATGGAATAGAAAATAGATAGTGGGGTTCTTCCATAGGCTGGATCCAGCACTTGGAACCAACCAAGTGACCCAAGCAGATGGACAATGGCGCCTCCTTATGTAACAATATTTAACTAAACCTACTCCCATAATCTAAAACTATCTGCCCTGCAATGCCAATGTCATATCATATCCAACACCAGTAAATAGCAAATTATTTACTGTCCTGCGACTGCTCTACTGCATATGGGAAATGAATCCGATGAAGGACAGGTTGTATGTATTGTAGCTTGGTAATTAAAGGTGCAGTTCAGCTTTTTGTTCTGCCACCCTGGTGGCTGCTCTACCCACATGTCTTACTACTACAGGGCCTGTGTTGGTTTTTATAAAGAAGCTCTGACTACGACTCCATTGACCTAATCCAGTTGCAGACGGAATATTAATTAAAGGGATAAAACTTCCCCTCTCGCTTACCTCGCACCTCCAACCTGCATTCTGTCTCCGCCTCCCCATGTTCATTTACTGCTTTGCATGTGTAGACTCCCCCGTCGAATGGGCTTGGCTTCCTCACCTCCAGAGTGAGCACTCCCTGCTTGCTAAAGGAGCGATAACGAGCCTCCCCAGAGAGGTCCATCTTATTCTTATACCAGGTCATTTTGGGCTGTTTAAGGATACATAATTACTGGTTATTGGGATAGGGGGAAATATTTTAATATAGTAAAAGAGGAGCATTACGACAATATCGAGCGGTTTATCGGAAAAAAGAAGACCGACCAGACGAAAAATTTTCCACCAACATCATCGTCAAGTCCCCACCTCTCCGCAGATTTCAAGGAAAAATCGGAAATTCAAGGTCGGCAACTACCAGTTCTTCCGATTGTTGCACTCAATTGGAAATCTGATCAGAAGAACATCTGTCGGTGTATGGCTAGCTTTACCTTCTCCAAACCAAGATGCCAATCACGTTACTAGGATTAAAGTGCTAAGCATTCTGGGTATCTACAGTATACACACAATATATAGATAGGATTATTTTGTAGGTTATGACTGCAGACCATAAACTCATATGCACTATTATGTTCCAAACTCTACATTACTGTATGTGCTCTACGTTATGTTCTGAACTCTACGTTATGTGCTCTGTAATGTGCGCTACGTTCCAAACTCTACGTTATGTGCTCTGTAATGTGTGCTACGTTCCAAACTCTACGTTATGTGCTCTACGCTATGTGCGCTATATTCCAAACTC
>JAACNH010001584.1:49745-66802 GCA_019447015.1 Hymenochirus boettgeri | reverse complement strand
ATTTTGCCTTTTTGCTAAGTTAATGATATGTAAGGAAATAGAGAAACTGGGTAATATCTGGGAGACTCTATCTTACCTGTATAGCAGAAACAGCTGTAACAAATACAATAAATACAATAGTAAGATACAGTATAGAAAGGTGATTCAATGATATAATATTATATCCTGGCTCTATATTCAGATCTCAACCCATTTATTCCATAATTGGTCATTCTATTCTACACACAGCTCATATAATACAACTAACTTCATTATAGAACAGCTATGGAAATATGAAACTAGCCCATGGAATGACTCTGTTTAGATGATATATTACATAGTGCTAAGGAAGAAAGACTTTTGCTAATTTTCTTGATTTAATATTTTAAAAATGTCAATAACAAAATATATATTCAAGGGATATTTTATACTGGTTACACTGAAAATACTTCCACATCCAAAATACGAGGCATCCCCTTGGCTCTCCGAAGACATAGCAGTGTGTCCCTGTAAGAAACCCTGAACTAAACTGTCAAATTTTCCCATCCTTTCTCCCAAACTGATTCTGTTCAACAATATTTTATATAAAATTAAATGTACCTGTGGGGATGATCCCATACTGTATCTCACTATTATATTTATTGTTTATTACAATACACCTTGTAATGATCCCATACTATATGTTACTATTGTTTTTTTTTACTTTTATTACAGTGCTTCAAGCTATACAGGTAAGACAAACTTACCTAAACTTACCCATATCCTTATATTGTATTAAAGATGGTGGAACTTGACAGTTTTTGCTTCTTCATAATAGTGGTTTAAAGGGTTTCTCCACCTACAATACAAAGTTTTTCTGTAGTGTAGGGGACCCTAGCCGACCTCCAACCGCTATGTTAGTTTGCTAAAACAATCATCAGGAAGTTAGATCATTGTTTCCCTGGCATTCTGATCTGGCCCTTTGCTTGCAGAAAATTTCTAGCAGGGGGCCGGACCAGCAGCCCTGTCTGTGATTGACTGAGAGGCAGCCAATCACAGACACTGCTGCCGGCAATGTAGAATGCATGGGGAACAAAGCGACATTCCTAATGATTTGTTTAGTAAATGAGCATGGCAGTTGGGGGTCGGATAGGGTCTCCTACCCTACACAAAAGATTTTTAAGTTAGGGCACCTGGTAGCAAAGAGGGATGCAGAGGGAGGGATGGGGGCTCCACTGCGTATGCCAGAATCCTCTTAGAGGATAGGGAAGGGGCAAAAACCTTTTTACATTTAGAAAGGCTCCTGCTCTTCACTTTCTGGGACTTTTGCTAGACACTGCAGGACAACCTAATGGAGCTGAGGAGTTAGGTAAGCATTTTTTAACACTACACAGTGGGGCCAGCGGTGGGGAAAATTTTAGTTTTGGGGGTGGACATGCCCTTTAAATTCTGCCATTGAAGCTGGAATTCTGTGTAAAAATTTTAGTTTCGAATTCGGTTTTAGTGATAAAATTTTACCTGTCATTTCTTGGGGCATATTTATGAAGCGTTGATCTCACTTTTTGGGCGATATTTTGGCCAACTATAAACTAACGCAATTTATAAAAAGGCAATTAATCGACTATTCACCACTCTTCTTACCGATTAAATTTCCCCGACGTACCGCAAATACACTTTTCATGAAGTTAAGCCTTGCAAAATCCATAGCATTGTTTTTAACGATTTTTATTGAAAATTTCTTCCATAAATATCTCCAAATGAGAAGTGACAAGAAGACGCTTCTAGGGGTCCTTTTCTTTGATGGAAATAGTTTTTAAAGATCTTGGTTTAAAAATTTCCAATGGTTTGTTTTCCTATTTAACATCATTTTTTAAAAAATGGTCCTGGGGGTTTTAAAAAGGTTTTTCATATTTTCTGGAGAAAGGCGAAAACATGTGTTAAACTCGTTACACCATTTGGCCCGTTGCCAATGTTAACAACGGATTTAATGCTACAGAAATTCACCTTTTATATAAATATGGTATATATAAGATGAATAAAAAGGTAGAGGGCATGTCCAGAAACATAAAAAGGGACAAAAAAAGAAGATAAGTAGAGGGGGTAGCAGAGTCAAGAGTTTTGAAGCCTAACAGAAGGGTTTTATAGATTATTCTTTGGTTGATGGGAAGCCACACTATAGACTGGAGTCACGGAGATGAAGCCTCTTTTTTGAAGATGAGTGTAATGAAACAAAAAGTTGAGTTTATGATTTAGACTAGAGAGGGGACAGAATACAAGTAGATCTAGGTTGCAGTAGTCCAGACGTGAGAGGATAAGAGCATGCATAAGCATTTTAGCAGTTGACTGGGAGACGAAAGAACACATCTTGGCAATGTGGCAAAGAATACACTGACACATCCCAGAGATGTTGTTATCGTGATGACATAAAGAAAGAGAGGTGTCCAGGATTACTTCTAGTGTGCAGACTCAATGGCGTTGATGCACATATTCTCAATAGTAATGAAGGGCGTACTGTGTCCCAGTATAGATGGGAAAACAATGAATTCAGTTTTAGATAGATTGAGTTTAAGGCAGGAATGTGCCATGTAGGAGGAGAGATTGATTATTCAGAGATATGAGATTGAAGGGGTTAGTACGGAGTATATAAGTATATTTATGTATCATCAGCATATAAATGAACTGATTATATCTCCCAAAGACATAGCCCATGTTGATTGATGTAAGGTAGTGGGAGGTGTGAGCTGACTCCACTTACCAGTCAAATGCGTTGTGTTTTATACCTTGTGATAGCTCCGCCCTAGTGCACTGGAGCCATTAATCTGCACATTTTAACTAGTTTTCTTTATACTTCCCCTTTTCACCGTGTTTAGGACGCTGTTAGAAATCTGACCGACGTCATCACCAATCAAAAACCTCAAGGTTTGTTTAATTCTATAAAAAACATCATTGAAAATCATCAGTTTGGGTCAGAGGATGGGAAATGTTATGTTTTTGTTATATAAAGCTCAGTGCATTACAATAGGGGTTGTACCATATGATCCATCAGTAATGTAACACTGAGAACACACACTAATGCTAATAGGCCAATACCATCGGGTGCAAACACAGTTATTGGTCACGGCGAAGTGCGTTCCAACATGACTTTATTCCTACTGATCCAAAGTCCCAGTTGTAGACCAGTTATTATTATTATTATTATTATTGTGGATTTATATAGCGCCAACATCTTCCGTAGCGCTTTACAATTACATGTATATATTCACCTCAGGCCCTGCCCCGAAGAGCTTACAATCTAAGCACATTTATATGACACATACAACCTATCAGTATGTCTTTATGATTGTGGGGGAAACCGGAGTGCACGAAGGAAACCCACGCAAGCACGGGGAGAACATACAAACTCCTTGCAGATGTGTCCAAGGGTGGAATCAAACTCAGGACTTCAGCACTGCAAAGCATCAGTGCTAACCACTGAGCCACCATGTGGCACAGGGTAGGGAAAGTTTTGAATAGACCTTTCTCATTCTGCAAATAAAGGGTCTAGAGACATGTGGGTAATTTCCAAGTAAATGCTATACCTTCTAGGAGGCTTTTATAGAACGAGAGAGCCAGGTATGACAGACGGGGATGTGCTACTTTCTGTCCTAAAGGTTTTTTCCAGGTTAGGTGGTTGTGTAAAGGAAAGTAGATGGATGGCAGGGGATAGTTCTATATCCTGCTATTATATAACAGAGGTTGGAGTTCTTTGATGTATATCCAATCAAAGAAAGTAGAAAAAGACTTTAATTGCTAATCATTGTTTGTCCTACCACTGTATGAACGGAACAGTTTTATATTAAAATAAATCTACAGATTAAAGGGTATCTCCACCTCTCCTAAAAACTTTTGCTGCTTGCAATAAATTGCAAGCAGAGGGCCGGACGAGCAGCCACGGCCGTGATTGGCAGGGGGATCAGGAGGGGTAAAGGGCTGCAGTGAGAAAGACAGAAATCAGGAGGGGGAAAGGGCTGCAGTGAGCAAGACAGAAATCAGGAGGGGGAAAGGGCTGCAGTGAGCAAGACAGAAACCTCTCACAGCCAGACTCCTGCTCTTCACTTTCTGAGCTTTGGACAGACATTGCAGGAGAACCATTTGGAGCAGAGATGTAAGGTAAGGATTTTTTTAACACTACACAGTGGGGCCAGTAGTGGGGAAAATGTTAGTTTTGGGGGTGGACATGCCCTTTAAATGGTTTTAATTCTGAACAGAAACCCAGAATATCAATTACATTGTAATGATCCCATACTGTATCTCACTATTATATTTATTGTCTTATTACAATACACCTTGTAATGATCCCATACTGTATCTCACTATTATATTTATTGTTTATTACAATACACCTTGTAATGATCCCATACTGTATCTCACTATTATATTTATTGTTTTATTACAATACACCTTGTAATGATCCCATACTGTATCTCACTATTTATATTTATTGTTTTTATTACAATACACCTTGTAATGATCCCATACTGTATCTCACTATTATATTTATTGTTTATTACAATACACCTTGTAAAGATCCCATGCTGTATCTCACTATTCTATATATTGTTTTATTACAATACACCTTGTAATTATCCCATTCTGTATCTCACTATTCTATTTATTGTTTTATTACAATACACCTTGTAATGATCCCATACTGTATCTCACTATTCTATATATTGTTTATTACAATACACCTTGTAATGATCCCATACTGTATCTCACTATTATATTTATTGTTTTATTACAATACACCTTTATGATCCCATAACCGTTCTCCTATAATATTTATGTTTTTTATTCCAATACACCTTGTAATTGATCCCAATAACCGTAATTCTCACCATATTCTATTTATGTTTTATTACATACAACACCTTGTAATGATCCCATACTGTAATCTCACTATTATATTTATTGTTCTTATACAATACACCTTGTAATGATCCCATACGTATCTCACTTTATAGTTATGTTTATTACAATACACCTTTGATGATCCCATACGTATCTCACTATTATATTTATTGTTTTATTACAAATACCTTGTAATGATCCCATACTGTATCTCACTATTATATGTATTGTTTATTACAATACCACCTGAATGATCCCATACTGTATCTCACTATTATATTTATTGTTTTATACAATACACACTTGTAATGATCCACTACTGTATCTCACTATTATATTATTGTTTATTTCAATACACCTTGTAATGATCCCATACTGTATCTCCTCTCACTATTATATTTATTGTTTATTACAAATACACCTTGTATGATCCCATACTGTACTCACGATTATTTATATTGTTTTATTACATACACCCTTGGTAATGAGCCCAACTTTATCTCACTATTATATTTATTGTTTTTTACAATACACCTTGTAATGATCCCATACTGTATCCTCACTTTATATTTATTGTTTATTACAATACCCTTGTAATGACCCATACTGTATCTCACTATTATATTTATTGTTTTATACAATACACCTTGTAATGACCCATACTGTATCTCACTATTATATTTATTGTTTTATTACAATACACCTTGTAATGATCCCATACTGTATCTCACTATTATATTATTGTTTATTCAATACCCTTGTAATGATCCCATACTTATCTCACTATTATATTTATTGTTTATTTCAATACACCTTGTAATGATCCCATCTGTATCTCCACTATTATATTTTATTGTTTATTACATACACCTTGTAATGATCCCATACTGTATCTCACTATATATTATGGTTTATTACAATACACCTTGTAAGATCCCATACTGTATCTCACTATTATATTTATTGTTTTATTACAATACCCCTTGTAATGATCCCATACTTGTCTCTCACTATTATATTTATTGTTTATTACAATACACCTTGTAATGATCCCTACTGTATCTCACATTTATATTTATTGTTTATTACAATACACCTTGTAATGACCCATACTGTATCTCACTATTATATTTTATTGTTTTATTACAATACACCTTGTAATGATCCCATACTGTATCTATCTCACTATTATATTTATTGTTTATTACAATACACCTTGTAATGATCCCATACTGTATCTCACATTATATTTATTGTTTTATTACATACACCTTGTAATGATCCCATACTGTATCTCACTATTATATTTATTGTTTTATTACATACACCTTGTAATGATCCCATACTGTATCTCACTATTATTTTATTGTTTATACATACACCTTGTAGATCCCATACTGTATCCACTATTAATTTATTGTTTTACTACAATACACCTTGTAATGATCCCATACTGTATCTCACTATTATATTTATTGTTTATTACAATACACCTGTAATGATCCCATACTGTATCTCACTATTATATTTATTGTTTTATTACAATACCACCTTGTAATGATCCATACTGTTCTCACTATTATATTTATTGTTTATTACAAAACACCTTGTAATGATCCCATACTGTATCTCACTATTATATTTATTGTTTATTACATACATAAACCTTGTATGTCCCATACTGTATCTCACTATTAATTTATGTTTTAACAATACACCTTGTAATGATCCCATACTGTATCTCACTATTATATTTATTGTTTATTACAATCACCTTGTAATGATCCCATACTGTATCTCACTATTATATTATTGTTATTACAATACACCTTGTAATGATCCCATACTGTATCTCACTATTATATTTATTGTTTTTATTACAATACCCTTGTAATGATCCCATACTGTATCTCACTATTATATTATTGTTTTTACAATACACCTTGTAATGATCCCATCCTGTATCTCACTATTATATTTATTGTTTATTACATACACCTTGTAATGATCCCATACGTATCTCACTATTATTTTATTGTTTTTATTACAATACACCTTTGTAATGATCCCATACGTATCTCACTATTATATTTATTGTTTTATTACAATACACCTTGTAATGATTCCCATACTGTACTCACTATTATATTTATTGTTTTATTACATACAACCTTGTAATGATCCCTACTGTATCTCTCACATTATATTTATTGTTTATACAATACACCTTGTAATGATCCCATACTGTATCTCACTATTATATTTATTGTTTATTCAATACACCTTGTAATGATCCCATACTGTATCTCACTATTATATTTATTGTTTATTACATACATACCCCTTGTAATGACCCATACTGTATCTCACTATTATATTTATTGTTTTATTACAATACACCTTGTAATGATCCCTATCTTATCTCACTATTATATTTATTGTTTTATTACAATACACCTTGTAATGATCCCATACTGTATCTCACTATTATATTTATTGTTTATTACAATACACCTTGTAATGATCCCATACTGTATCTCACTATTTATTTATTGTTTATTACAATACACCTTGTAATGATCCCATACTGTATCTCACTATTATATTTATTGTTTATTACAATACAACCTTGTAATGATCCCTACTGTATCTCACTATTATATTTATTGTTTATTAAAATACACCTTGTAATAATCCCATCCTGTATCTCACTATATTTTTTTGTTTATTACAATACACCTTGATGATCCCATACTGTATCTCACTATTATATTTATTGTTTATTACAATACACCTTGTAATGATCCCATACCGTATCTCACTATTATATTTATTGTTTTATTACAATACACCTTGTAATGATCCCATACCGTATCTCACTATTATATTTATTGTTTTATTACAATACACCTTGTAATGATCCCATACCGTATCTCACTATTATATTTATTGTTTTTTACAATACACCTTGTAATGATCCCTACTGTATCTCACTATTATATTTATTTTTTATTACAATACACCTTGTAATGATCCCATACTGTATCTCACTATTTATTTATTGTTTTATTACAATACACCTTGTAATGATCCCTCTGTATCTCACTATTATATTTATTGTTTTATTACAATACACCTTGTAATGATCCCATACTGTATCTCACTATTATATTTATGTTTTATTACAATACACCTTGTAATGATCCCATACTGTATCTCACTATTTATTTATTGTTTATACCAAACCTTGTAATGATCCCATACTGTATCTTCACTATTATTTATTGTTTTATTACAATACACCTTGTAATGATCCCATACTGTATCTCACTATATATTTATTGTTTATTCAATACACCTTGTAATGATCCCATACTGTATCTCACTATTATATTTATTGTTTATTACAATACACCTTGTAATGATCCCATACTGTATCTCACTATTATATTTATTGTTTATTACAATACACCTTGTAATGATCCCATACTGTATCTCACTATTATATTTATTGTTTTATTACAATACACCTTGTAATGATCCCATACTGTATCTCACTATTATATTATTGTTTATTAACAACCCTTGTAATGATCCCATACTGTATCTCTACATTATTTTATTGTTTTTACTACAATACACCTTGTAATGATCCCATCCGTATCTCACTATTATTTTATTGTTTATTACAATACACCTTGTAATGATCCCATACTGTATCTCACTATTATATTTATTGTTTTTATTACAATACACCTTGTAATGATCCCTACTTACCTCACTATTATATTTATTGTTTTTACATACACCTTGTAATGATCCCATACTGTATCTCACTTTATTTATTGTTTATTACAATACACCTTGTAATGATCCCATACGTATCTCACTATTATATTTATTGTTTTATTACAATACACCTTGTAATGATCCCATACTGTATCTCACTATTTATTTATTGTTTATTACAATACACCTTGTAATGCATCCCTAACTGTATCTCACTATTATATTTATTGTTTTAATTACAATACACCTGTAATGATCCCATACTGTATCTCACTATTATATTTATTGTTTATTTCAATACACCTTGTAATGATCCCATACTGTATCTCACTATTATATTTATTGTTTACAACACACCTTGTAATGACCCATACTTATCTACTATTATTTTATTGTTTTATTACAATACACCTTGTAATGATCCATACTGTATCTCACTATTATATTTATTGTTTATTACAATACACCTTGTAATGATCCCATACTGTATCTCATATATTTTATTGTTTATTACAATACACCTTGTAATGACCCATACTGTATCTCACTATTATATTTATGTTTATTACAATACACCTTGTAATGATCCCATACTGTATCTCACTATTATATTTATGTTTTTATACAATACACCTTGTAATGATCCCATACTGTATCTCACTATTATATTTATTGTTTATACAATACACCTGTAATGATCCCATACTGTATCTCACTATTATATTTATTGTTTTATTACAATACACCTTGTAATGATCCCATCCTGTATCTCACTATTATATTATTGTTTTTACAATACACCTTGTAATGATCCCATACTGTATCTCACATTATATTTATTGTTTTATTACAATACACCTTGTAATGATCCCATACTGTACTCACTATTATTTTATTGTTTTATTACAATACACCTTGTAATGATCCCATACTGTATCTCACTATTATTATTGTTTTATTACATACACCTTGTAATATCCCATACTGTACTCACTCTATATTTATTGTTTTATTACAATACACCTTGTAATGATCCCATACTGTATCTCACTATTATTTTATTGTTTATTACATACACCTTGTAATGATCCCATACTGTATCTCACTATTAATTTATTGTTTTAATACAAATACACCTTGTAATGATCCCATACGGTATCTCACTTTATAATTTATTGTTTAATTACAATACACCTTGTAAGATCCCATACTGTATCTCACTATTATATTTATTGTTTTATTACAATACACCTTGTAATGATCCCATACTGTATCTCACTATTATATTTATTGTTTTATACAATACACCTTGTAATGATCCCATACTGTATCTCACTTTATATTTATTGTTTATTACAATACACCTTGTAATGATCCCTACGTATCTCACTATTATATTTTTTGTTTATTACAATACACCTTGTATGATCCCATACTGTATCTCACTTATATTTATTGTTTATTACAATACACCTGTAATGATCCCATCTTATCTCACCTATTATATTTATTGTTTTATTACAAATACACCTTGTAATGATCCCAATACGTATCTCACTATTATATTTATTGTTTATTCACAATACACCTTGTAATGATCCCATACTGTATCTCACTATTATATTATATTTTGTTTATTACATACAACCTTGTAATGATCCCATACTGTTCTCACTATTATATTTATTGTTTATTACAATACACCTTGTAATGATCCCATACTGTATCTCACTATTATATTTATGTTTTATTACAATACACCTTGTAGGATCCCATACTGTATCTCACTATTATTTTTTGTTTTATTACAATACACCTTGTAATGATCCCATATGTATCTCACATTATTTATTGTTTATTACAATACACCTTGTATGATCCCATACTGTATCTCACTATTATATTTATGTTTATTACAATACACCTTTAATGATCCCATACTGTATCTCACTATATATTTATTGTTTATTACAATACACCTTGTAATGATCCCATACTGTATCTCACTATTATATTTATTGTTATTACAATCAACCTTGTAATGATCCCATACTGTATCTCACTATTATATTTATTGTTTTATTACAATAACCTTTATAATGATCCCATACTGTATCTCACTATTATATTTATTGTTTATTACAATACACCTTGTAATGATCCCATACTGTATCTCACTATATATTTATTGTTTATTACAATACACCTTGTAATGATCCCATACTGTATCTCACTATTATATTTATTGTTTATTACAATACACCTTGTAATGATCCCATACTGTATCTCACTATTATATTATTGTTTATTACAATACACCTTGTAATGACCCCATACTGTATCTCACTATTATATTTATTGTTTATTACAATACACCTTGTAATGATCCCATACTGTATCTCACTAATATATTGTTTATTACAATACACCTTGTAATGATCCCATACTGTATCTCACTATTATATTTATTGTTTATTACAATACACCTTGTAATGATCCCATACTGTATCTCACTATTATATTTTATTGTTTATTACAATACACCTTGTAATGATCCCATACTGTATCTCACTATTATATTTATTTTGTTTATACAATACACCTTGTAATGATCCCATACTGTATCTCACTATTAATTTATTGTTTATTCACTACACCTTGTAATGATCCCATACTGTATCTCACTATTATATTTATTGTTTATTACAATACACCTTGTATGATCCCATACTGTATCTCACTATTATATTTATTGTTTTTTACAAACACCTTGTAATGATCCCATACTGTATCTCACTATTATATTTATTGTTTATTACAATACACTTGTAATGACCCATACTGTCTCACTATTATATTTATTGTTTATTACAATACACCTTGTAATGATCCCATACTGTATCTCACTATTTATATTGTTTTATTACAATACACCTTGTAATGATCCCTACTGTATCTCACTATTATATTTTATTGTTTATTACAATACCACCTTGTATGATCCCTTACTTATCTCACTATTATATTTATTGTTTATTCAATACCCTGTAATGACCCATACTGTATCTCACTATTAATTTATTGTTTATTACAATACACCTTGTAATGATCCCATACTGTTCTCACTATTATATTTATGTGTTTATTACATACACCTTGAATGATCCCATACTGTATCTCACTATTATATTTATGTTTATTACAAATCCACCTGTAATGATCCCATACTGTATCTCACTATTATATTTATTGTTTATTACATACACCTTGTAATGATCCCTACTGTATCTCACTATTAATTTATTTGTTTTATTACAATACACCTTGTATGATCCCATACTTATCTCACTATATATTTATTGTTTTATTACAATACACCTTGTAATGATCCCATACTGTATCTCACTATTATATTTTTGTTTATTACAATAACCTTGTAATGATCCCTTACTGTATCTCACTATTATATTTTTTTTTATTACAATACACCGCTTGTAATGATCCCATACTGTATCTCACTATTATATTTATTGTTTATTACAATACACCTTGTAATGATCCATACTGTATCTCACTATTATATTATTGTTTATTACAATACACTTGTAATGATCCCATACTGTATCTCACTATTATATTTATTGTTTATTACAATACACCCTTGTAATGATCCCATACTGTATATCTCACTATATTTATTGTTTATTACATACACCTTGTAATGATCCCATACTGTATCTCACTATTATTTATTGTTTATTACAATACACTTGTAATGATCCCTACTGTATCTCACTATATATTTATTGTTTATTACAATACACCTTGTAATGATCCCATACTGTATCTCACTATTATATTTGTTTATTACAATACACCTTGTAATGATCCCATACTGTATCTCACTATTATATTTTATTGTTTATTACAATACACCTTGTAATGATCCCATACTGTATCTCACTATTATATTTATTGTTTATTAACATACAACCTTGTATGATCCCTTACTGTATCTCACTATTATATTTATTGTTTATTACAATACACCTTGTAATGATCCCATCCTGTACTCACTATTTATTATTGTTATTACAATACACCTTGTAATGATCCCATACTGTATCTCACTATTATATTTATTGTTTATTTACAATACACCTTGTAATGATCCCTTACTGTATCTCACTTTTATATTTATTGTTTTATTACAATACACCTTGTAATGATCCCATACTGTATCTCACTATTATATTTATTGTTTATTACAATACACCTTGTAATGATCCCATACTGTATCTCACTATTATATTTATTGTTTTATTACAATACACCTTGTAATGATCCCATACTGTATCTCACATTATATTTATTTTACAAATACACCTTGTAATGATCCCATACTGTATCCACTTTATATTTATTGTTTTTTACAAACACCTTGTAATGATCCCATACTGTATCTCACTATATATTTATTGTTTATTACAATACACCTTGTAATGACCAACTGTATCTCACTTTTATATTTATTGTTTTATTACAATACACCTTGTAATGATCCCATACTGTATCTCACATATATATTTATTGTTTATTACAATACACCTTGTAATGATCCCATACGTATCTCACTATTATATTTATTGTTTTATTACAATCCACCTTGTATGACCCCATACTGTATCTCACTATTATATTTATTGTTATACAATACACGTTAATGATCCCATACTGTATCTCACTATTTATTTTTGTTTATTACAATACACCTTGTAATGATCCCATACGTATCTCACTTTATATTTATTGTTTATTACAATACACCTGTATGATCCCATACTGTACTCACTATTTATTTTTTGTTTATTACATCCCTTGTATGATCCCATACTGTTCTCATATATATTTATGTTTATTACAATACACCTTGTAATGATCCCATACTGTTCTCACTATTATATTTATTGTTTTATTACAATACACCTTGTAATCCTACCCATACTGTATCTCACTATTATATTTATTGTTTATTACAATACACCTTGTAATGATCCCATACTGTATCTCACTATTATATTTATTGTTTTATTACAATACACCTTGTAATGATCCCTACTGTATCTCCACTATTATTTTAGTGTTTATTACAATCACCTTGTAATGATCCCATACTGTATCTCACTATTATATTTATGTTTATTACAATACCCTTGTAATGATCCCATACTGTATCTCACTATTATATTATTGTTTATTACACAAACCTTGTAATGACCCATACTGTATCTCACTATTATATTTATTGTTTATACATACATACACCTTGTAATGATCCCTACTGTATCTCACTATTATATTTTTGTTTATTACAATACACCTTGTAATGATCCCATACTGTATCTCACTATTATATTATGTTTTTATATACATCAGCTTGTAATTATCCCATACTGTATCTCACTATAATATTTATTGTTTATTACATACACCTTGTAATGATCCCATACTGTATCTCACTATAATTATTGTTTATTACAATACACCTTGTATTGATCCCATACTGTATCTCACATTATATTTATTGTTTTATTACAATACACCTTGTAATGATCCCATACTGTATCTCACTATTATATTTATTGTTTATTACAATACACCTTGTAATGATCCCATACTGTATCTCACTATTATATTATTGTTTTATTACATAACCTTGTAATGATCCCTACTGTATCTCACTTTATTTTATTGTTTATTACAATACACCTTGTAATGATCCCATACTGTATCTCACTATTATATTTATTGTTTATTACAATACACCTTGTAATGATCCCATACTGTATCTCACTATTATATTTATTGTTTATTACAATACACCTTGTAATGATCCCATACTGTATCTCACATTTATATTTATTTTTATTACAATACCCCTTGTAATGATCCCATACTGTATCTCACTATTATATTATTTTTTATTTACAATACACCTTGTAATGATCCCTTACTGTATCTCACTATTATATTTATTGTTTTATTCAATACACCTTGTAATGATCCCATACTGTATCTCCTGTTATATTTATTGTTTATTACAACACCCTTGTAATGATCCCATACTGTATCTCACCTATTATATTTATTGTTTATTACAATACACACCTTGTATGACCCATACTGTACTCACTATTATAATTTATTGTTTATTACAACACACCTTGTAATGATCCCATACTGTAATCTCACCATTATATTTATGGTTTTTATTACAATACACCTTGTAATGATCCCATACTGTATCTCACTATTATATTTATGTTTATTACAATCACCTGTAATGATCCCTACTGTATCTCTATTATTTATTGTTATTACAATACACCTTGTAATGATCCTTACTGTATCTCACTATTATATTTATTGTTATTTACAATACACCTTGTATGATCCATACTGTATCTCACTATTATTTTATTGTTTATTACAATACACCTTGTAATGATCCCATACTGTATCTCACTATATATTTATTGTTTATTACAATACACCTTGTAATGATCCCATACGTGTATCTCACTATTATATTTATTGTTTATTACAATACACCTTGTAATGATCCCATACTGTATCTCACTGTTTATATTTACTGTTTTATTACAATACATCCTTGTAAATGTCCCATACTGTATCTCACTATTATATTTTTGTTTATTCAATACCCTTGTAATGACCCATACTGTATCTCACTATTATATTATTGTTTTATACATACACCTTGTATTGATCCCATACTGTTTCTCACTATTATATTTATTGTTTTATTCAATACACCTTGTAATGATCCCATCTGTATCTCACTATATATTTTATTTTTATACAATACACCTTGTAATGATCCATACTGTATCTCACTATTATATTTATTGTTTATATACAATACACCTTGTAATGATCCCTTACTGTATCTCCCTATTATATTTATTGTTTTATTACACTACCCTTGTAATGATCCCATACTGTATCTCACTACTATTATATTTATTGTTTATTACATCACCTTGTAATGATCCCATACTGTATCTCCTATTATATTATTGTTAATTACAATACCCTTGTAATGATCCCATACTGTATCTCACTATTATATTTATGTTTATACAATACACCTTGTAATGATCCATACTGTATCTCCACCATTATATTTATTGTTTTATTACAATACACACCTTGTATATGCCATACTGTATCTCACTATTATTTTATTGTTTATTACAATACACCTTGTAATGATCCCATACTGTATCTCACTATTGTATATATTGCTTTTTATACAGTGGTTACTCGTTGTACAGGTAAGATATAGTCACTGATATATTACCTATTTCGCCATTACCTTACTGACATTATTGTGGTCTATATCCTTTCACCAATATGTCATCAACATATCTGTTAATCATCCTTTTCGTTCCCTGTTTCAGTTTTCCTGCTCTTCATTGGTAGCAGATAACTACTGGTTTATAGAACATTGTCCACCCCCAAAACTATAACTCAAACCAATATCTCCCCCACTGCTGGCCCCACTGTGTGCAGTGTAAAATACTTACCTTACCTCTCAGCCCAAAGGGTTCTCCCTGGAATGTCCCTACAAGTCCCAGAAACTAACACAGGGAGTCTGGCTGGAGGGAATAGTTTCCGCCTCTAGGCGTCCTCTCAGAGTTTTGTGGCTTGCTCAGAGCAGCCCCCCCCTTCCCTTCCTCCCTCCCTCCCAATCACTGTTCATTGCCCTCCTAGTGTAACATCACAATTCTGTAGTGTAGGGCTCACTCCCCACCCCTAACCGCTATAGTAGTTTGTTCAAAAACTTCCCCGATCTATACTTACATTACCTCTCTTTCCTCCCGGCGTTCTGTGCAGCCGGAAGCCTGCCTCTTGGTCCGGCCCCCTGCTTGCAGTTTCATGCAAGCTGAGGGCCCGTGACAGATTGCCAGTGGAAAAAGTAATGTAAGTATAGATCTGGGAGTCTATGGCGGTTGGGGCTAGGGAGGGAGTCCCTACACTACAGAAAATTATCAAAAAAGGGGTGGACATGCCCTTTAATCCAAATAAACATTCACTACCAATGTTTACCAAACATTTAGAGCTATGAACCGGAGGCCATCATCGGCTATTTGTGTCGTAAAGTCATGTTAACCCATGTCCCAAAGGTTAAAGTGACTTTAAGACATACTAACGGTGGTCACGGTGATACGTAAAAATTGTGTAGCGCAACTGCAGCAGCAATGTACCGATCTTTACAGATAGAATCTTTGAGATTTGCTGGCATTAAAGATTTGCAATGGAAGTCCACTTTCGGCTCAGTGCACTGCTTGGAGGGGCACTAGAGAGTGATGCCGCTGTTAGTACAGCCCTTATTT